>CM031868.1:17308563-17324071 GCA_018697195.1 Certhia americana | reverse complement strand
CCCATGGCTGGCACCATCCTGTCCCCCCATGGCTGGCACCATCCTGTTCCCTCCATGCTGGTCAGCCTGGGCAGGAGCATACAGGGTGTTCTGGGTGACTCTCCCCATTGCTGCCCATCTCTGGGGATGGTTCCAACACCAGCAGTGAATGTGGGCAGCCAAGCCTGGGCTGGAGGGGACTGGGGTGACACAAGCTGTGCTAGCCAGGGAGGGCAGAGGCTGTGAGGTGGGTGTGCTGCCCCAGGAAGGTAGCACTAGGGGCTTAATCCTTTTTCCAGGGCAGTTTTTGTCACTTGCAAATGGTCCTGGGCCCTCTCACCAGCCCCTGAGGCTGGAGGTGTGCATTTGGATTTCACAGGAACTTTGCTTGCAGCTGCAGTCTCTTGTGTGTGCCCAGTGCTGGTGCTTTATAAAGGTAAAGGAGCCCTGGTGCTGATGGGAGGCTGCTGGCCCAGCAGGGCTTTCCCTCACACCCTTTCATCTGTCCTGAGCAACATCAGACCAAGGTGATGATATTTCACTAAGTCAGGGCCTCTTCTCCCTTGTGAGTTCTTCCAGGGGAGTGTTGAAAGTGAACCTTGGACCAGTGGAGCTGACACTCTGTGATAAAAGATAAAGCGGTTGCAACACTGGGGATTCAGCCTGGATTTCTGAAGATTTATCCCCAGAGGTGAGCTGAACTGATGCATGGGTAAGGTCTTTTCCTCCTAAAACTCCACTTGTAACCCCAAAGGATTAAAGGTCAATCAGCTGAACCCACTCAGCACATAATCCTGTGCCCTTCTGAGTTAGCACAACCTGTAAGAACCAGGCATGCTGATACACGTGTTCGTGCTGGATAGACACACTGTTTATCCCACAGCAGGTTCTCCCCTCAGCTCTGAGTGCCATTTTTGGTGTGTTCCTCCTCCAGCAGCTCATCCCAGCCTTGGACAGCAGTGTAAATCCTTCTTTGCAAATCATTGACCCAATAGGTCATAAAAGTTCCTTTATGGCCTGTCAAGACAAGCGAGGTTCTTTACGTTCACCCTAAGTCAGCACAGTAAAACTTTTATGGTGTTTTCAATAACAAGAGCTACTGCACATGAACAGCAACTAATTTTTAAAGCCTTGGTATTTCAGCTGAGATGAGGTTTTTTCCTCTCTCCTCTTGGAAAAACACTTAGATTAGTGTGCTCAGCAGTCGGTGCTTGGAGCTCACCTCTCTGCCTGACGTGGTGCTCCAGCTTCCACAGTTATTGAGCACTGCTAGAAAGGAACTTCTGCAAACCAGGATGCTCTTCTGGAACATCTGTGCAAGTGGAGAAGCTGAGCTTCAGGTTCCCAGGTGGCCTTGGGAAGAAGGAATCCCTAATCCCAGCCACTGCTGCACCCAAGGGTTGAGTGTGGAGATATCCAAAGGGACGAGGGCAAGGGGCACAGAGGGGCACACACCACCCTGAGACACCTTCATTGGTGAATCAACAGGGTTTATTCAGAATGCTCAGCCTGCTGCTTGTTACAGAAATTTTTTCAGTCCTCTAAAGCTGCTGCTGTGGCCATGAGTGCCTGCTCCAGTCATGGGCAGAGATGAGGGGATTTGCTGACCTGGACAAAGGAGTTACCTTTTTGTGGTGGTGTTGCTATGTTTTGTTTATTGGGTTTTTTTTTTAATAAGAGAATAACATTCTTTTTTGAGCTCCGCCAGGCCTGAGCTGTCCTGACTCTGAGGATATCTCTTGTCTGAGATATCCTCTGATAAGATGTGATGGATGTTTTCCCTGTGTCCTTTAATTACCTGGTGGGAATGACTGCCCTAAATTCACACTGCAGCAGCCAGGGGCTGTAACTTCTCTCTTCTTCACTGGAGCCTCAGCCACTTCATTGCTTCTTTTCACTCCTTTGCCCCCAGTGACAGTTATTGGACTCAGGCTTGGTTGGAGCTGCCCCATGACCCCAGTGTGGGGATCCACACGTGCCCCTGCCCCAGTGGGTTACAGGATTGGGGTCTGTATTCCCATGCCAGCAGTGGGGTCCCTGCTGGCTGGAGCCTCAGCCCTCAGTGCATGATGAGCACATGAGCTCCAGGCTCTGGGGTGGGATCAGTCCTGGGACAGTTCTTTCTGATTTCCCAGCCCTGACAGAAACAGGGAGCAGAAGGTGAGAGAGGCCCTGCTGTTGAGGTTTGGTTTAGATTGATTTTACCATATTTTCATAGATAATATATCTGTGTTTTCTTTCTTTTTTCTTTTTCAAAAGTCCTCCTTTTAAGAAACATGCAAACTTGTGGAAACCTTCCTCTCTCAGGTCTGTCCCTGGACAAAGGATCTGGGGCAGCTCAGGGACTATGGGTGGTACATCACAGCCCAGACCAGGCTCTGTGCTCTGGGGTGGAGGGGGTGCTCCTGATCCTGGTCCCAGCTGTAGGTGAATGTGCTTCTGGGCTCTCAGCTGGGTTCAGCTGGGCCTCCAGGAGGGCTGGAGCCAGTGGAGCCCCTCCATCTGCATGTAGAATTTGGTTTTTTTGCCCATGGTGGGAACGACAGTGATGCAGGAGCAGCAGCACAGCAAAGGCTGGGAATGCTCAGGGGAGCTTCAGGGAGGAACTGTTGCTGTCGATCTGTTAATTAAGATTAATGTGCTAGCTGATAAGGATGACTCTGCGCCAATTGCTGTTACAAGCCAAGATCCTGCAAGGCAGCAAGCAGCACATTCCTGCTTCCTCAGCAGTTGGAGCCTCTGCCTTGCAGCCTGAGCTTCGGGGCAGAAAGTGGGATCTGCACAGCTCCCCAAACAGTCGAGGGCCCCGGGGCTCACTTGCTCTGCTGGTGGGATTCTCAAGAACTTGGTCTTGTGCTCTCTTGGCAAAGGAACAGTTTTAGCTTTCCAGAGGGTGTCAAAGCAGAGCTTTGCATTCTCTTCTCCTAGGATTAGTGCTGAAATTTCTCCACCCAAAAAGTGCATGAAATGAGGGACGTCGTTGAAGGATATGTGTGCATATATATTTTTTTGCCCTCTCAGATGGGATCTCTGAGGCAGCTGGATGCGCCTGGTACAGTAGAATGTGATTAATTAGGATTTGGTTTGCCTTTGCCACAGCTGTCATGCAGGATTTTGGAGCAGAGGCTGCTTGCTGATCACCACAGCACCCCATCCCATCTTGGGAAGAGCCTGCCGAATTAGCATCCCCAGAGTCCCTGGGGGAACCCAAAAAGCCAGCAGAGCCACAGAAACTGGATCAGCTGCAGGTGACATGCTCAAGGCTTCAGAGCACCACAGATAGTTGAGGAGCTCATTTCAATGTTCTTTACCCACTTGTTTGCTTTAACAGCCTCCTCATTCCCTTGGTGTCTGGTACCAGCTGCATTTAAGGGCAGAATTGTGTGACACCAGCCTCATTAAAGCAAACAGTTTTGCCAAAGCCTCAAAGTTCACCTTTTTGGATAACATCATTTTATTAGTAAAGGGTAGAAGTGGAAGGAGTGCTCCCTGAGTCCCTGATGAATTTCCCCCCTGCTTGGTCCCCTCCTGCCTTCTCCTCTCCCTGCTCTGACTGCTCCTGCAGCTGCTTTCATTTCCCTGCTGTTCCCCACAAAGGCCTCTGGCACAAGCCCTAATGAGTAAGTGTAATTAACCTGTGACACATCCCAGTGCCTGCCAGCAGCGTGGGGGACAGGCACAGTGACCATCCTGCCCTGCTGCCATGAGATGCAGCACTGGCACAGGCAGGTGAGGACCAGCCTTTGCTGTTTGGGGCATCACTTCGGGTCATGGGCAGTATCTGCAGTCATGCAGAACAAAGATTTTGCTGAAACAACACTGCCCTGGGGGAAGAAATGCCATTTTCCCTGCCATAAAAGCAATTCACCTTACATCAAAGGGGGAAGCTAATTTTTTTTTTTTTTAACTTTGGAGTGGGATATGGTTTTGAAGCCTCTGCTGTCCCACAATTTGCTTTTCCTTACAGGCACTGCTTGATGGCCTGACAGCATCCCCTTCTCACCCTGCTCCTGAGCTCCATCAAAGTTGAGCCAAAATCTTCTTGCCCTGAGAGTCTGGAGGCTGCACGAAGATGCCCAAGTCACGTATGCAGGAGACAACCTTATCACTGCATCCTGCACCCATCCTGTGACTGTCAGCTCCTTGCAGACAGAGGAATCTCCTAGCAACCTTGCACTGGCTCTTTGGATGCAGCCTAATTCTGTTTCTGGTCATCCAGAACAAAACCTCATGAAGGCATCTGGCAACCAGAGCGGCAGACAGGCTGTGGTGGAGTGCTGGAGCATCTGGCATGATGATTATTTCAGCAAAATCCCTGCTTGGGGCTGGTTTTGAGGGTTTTGTAGTGAGCCTGAGTGTAACATTCAGGTGAGGGCTCTGCAGCATCCTGCTGAGTGCTGGGTACCACCTGCTTGAGCTGAGTGCCCAAAGGAATGATCCTTGTGCTGGTGAGGGTGCTCCTGCTTCTCTTGCTTTCATCCTTGTTTCCTGGTAAAAAGCAGTGAGAGAATGTGCTGATGGTTGTGATGGCAGCAAAAAAAAAACAGAAAAGAGAGGAGGAGTGAGGAAAAGAGTGGCATTTCTCTAGCCTAGGGGAACAACACATCTAGCTCAAAAAATTTGAAAAATTTGGCAGTCTTCCACTGCCTGTAGATTTTTTTGCAAATTGCATCAGTGGAAGGATTTTAGCCACATCTGCTCTCATGTCTGTAGGTGACTCACAATGATGCCCAGTAACATGCTGGGCACTGGGAGCTGCTTTAGTGGAAAGTTTGAGCACCACTGTCTTATAGTGCCAAGTTCTGACTTGGCAGGGTGGGTTATGGAACCCAAATTCCAGCATTTACTGACTGGTGAGCATTTGGCTCTGGGATCTGAGTACTGGTCTTCACCCGTGCTTCCCATGCAGAATCCATACAGGCAAAGCAGTAAGTCTTTCTGAAATAAATTAAATGCTGATGCTCATTTAGAAAGGATTTATAGGAGGCAGTGTGCAGCTCCAGCTGGCAGTGAAGGAATGGAAAGTGGAGCACAAGGCAGGGATGGGGGGATCGGGGTCACACCGTACCCCAGGTGGCAGCTGGAGGGTGGCTCTGTGCCCACTCGCTGTGGGGACACAGCTGTCCCATCCCACAGGTCACCGTGCATTGCCCAGGTCCCTGGGAACTGCCTGGAGTTGAGTATGGTCAGGGCTCCGAGTGCTCAGCCTGGGGATGTTAAAATTTAAGTCGGAGCCATTTCCTGTGGAGGGTGAGGACCTTTTACTGCTGTCACTGAGCTCAGTGACTCCCGCCAGGGATGGCTTGTGCCACTGTTTTCACTCCCAGTCTGGAATCTCTCCAGAGGTGTCCAAATCCCAGGCTTGGGGCCAGCCCTCTGACCCCGCACCAGCTGAAGAGCTGAATTAAAATCCAGACACAAAATCTGAGGGTGCAGGGGCTGAGGGGTTTCCTGTGGGCTCATCTCAAAACTGAAACCTTAAACTAAGATTTCACCAGCCGGTGCTGGATGGCTGGAGAGCTTTGTGCCACCCCCTCTGCCCCAGCTCTCCCATCCCTCCATGAGGTGGCTCCAGGTCCAATCCTGCACACACAAAACCTCTGGCACCGGCTGATTCTCTGGAGCTCAGCAGGGGAGGGTTTTCCTCACACTGTGCTGTGCTCTGGGCAGTTTATTCTCTTGGTGTCTGGTTTTACCCTACCCTGGCTGCTCGCAGAGGTTTTCAGAGAACAAGGGGCCGGTCTCAGATCTTGCTATCACAACCTCACATTCAAGAATTACTACTACTATTATTTCCAAGGAAACAGGGACTCACGCTCGTATCTTTTATGTGATTTCTCACATCCGGAGGTTCTCACGTGACTTTGCTGCCTATTTTTAGCTCCTCAAACATCTCTGCCAGGATGAAAGCTTTAAAGAAAACCCACCCTTGAAAGGGATGAAACAGGCATTTGCTTTAATGGTAAATTTGTGACTGTGACCCCCGAATCCCTACATTTCAGCAGCCTGGGGAGAGCAGGCAGGAACATCAGGCTGCAGTTAACTGTTTCTGTGTTTGCTGCTACACCCTCCTTCTTCAAACAGCAAAGACTTGTTGTAAAACAGAGCTGTTTCTAGAACCAGATCCACCTACAAGTCATTTAAAAGCCTCCTACCTCAATTTTGCAGGTAAAATGTTAGTCTAGCAGGAATTGAGAGGAGGGATTTTCCCCTCCATCTGCTTCTTGGCTGGTCTGGGGGAGGAAAAAAGCCACCCTGGCTGTTTTCACTTGCAGTGCCCACCTTGGGGTGAGATGGGTGAGGATGGGATCCCTCTGTCCTCACGGGCTTGGGGTGGCTGTGGGCACCCACCTGGCCCTGCCCATTCCAGCACATGGGATACAAAACTTGGCATTTCCTTTGGATGCCTCACAGGAAGCATCCTATTTAAAAAACCCAGCCATAAATAACACATAGTTGTATCCAGCTATTAGAGCGAGAGGAAAATTGTTCGCATTGTCACAAACTTTCATTTCCATTTTTGTCTCCTTTTCTGCTTCATTAACACGCGCTGACCTGCCTTATCAATTATAGCTATTTCTAGTGCGGGCATTTTGGTAATTGGCATTAAAATGTCAGGACAGCCAGTTGGAGCTCTCTGGGTACAGAAACCTCAGCAGTGCCTCTCGCTGATTACAAGCTTCAGTAATTAGTGATCAGCAGAGTCCCACCCTCGCTGCCACAGCTGCAAAATCCCCGTGGTGCCACCCTGGAAGCAAAGCCCCAGCTCGGGTGTTCTCTCCCAGGACAGGATGGGTCACTGAGCACAGATCAGGGTGGCAATCAACCCCTCCCTGCTACCCCAGAGCCACACAGAGCTGTGCACCCCGACAAGCTCTGCTGAAGGTGGCAAATTTATCCTGGGTGAGTCAGGGCTAAATTTGTTCTTCCCTGAGGTTGCAGCGTGCAGCCCATGGCTTTGCTCTGGCTGTTTCTGTCCCTTTTCTTTCCTGGATTTAGGGTCAGAGCCCTAGGGCTGTCTGGGCTGTTGGGGTAATGGTAGAGCCCATTCCTGATGGAGGAGGAGGAATGGAGGGGCTCAGCATTCCAAGAGACTGAGGATGCTGTGCTGTAGGAGGGATGAGCTGGGAGCTTGAGCAAGCTCCTGCCAGACAAGTAATTGGGGCTGCTCCAGCAGTGGGAGGTGGAGATTTTATAGGGCCTCTTGGTGTTTGGTTTCCTTTTAAATACTGGTCTCCAGGGCAGGGGCTCTGCTGCCTGCAGAAAGCACAACAGAATGAGAGAAGCAAGGTTTGGACCCTCCTGTCTGCAGCACCTCATTGGCAGGGCTGTGGTTAAGGTCTGCCATTAGATGTGGTCCAGGCAGGTCACTGCTGAGCATTGCCTCTGCCAAATTTTCTTTTCTTTTGTGGAGCTGGGGTGAGGAGAGGCCTCTGCCTTCATCTGAGGAGTTTACTGCTCTGTGTCCCTGCTCTGGCTCTTGCAGGGAAGGGGCAGCTCCAAGCACTGCTGGGCACGGCAGATGTATTTACCTCTCCATGCTGAAACTACAAAGCTGTGGAGACCTGGTGACCCCGTGTCACATGCTGCCCTGCCAAAGGGACAGGCCTAATTGAGACGTGACAGCCTGTGAAAGCAAACTTCTCCTCAGAGGTCAAGAAGGCAAAACTGATGAACAGATGCAAAACCTGACACTTTGAGAAACCCCTGGAAGAGCATCACAAGCAAGTGAAGGAACATCCTAGCCATGGCTTCACTGGGCTGGGTGCTTCTCTGTGCAGGAAATTTGGGCAAATGCCTGGCAAAGCCTTGGAGCTTTTGTGGCTGGATGCTGTGGAGGTGTGGGATGGCTGGTTCCTGGGAGAAGCCTCCAAGGGCATGGAAGGGCTGGAGGGGCATTGCCTGAAGCAGGCAAACAACACAGATCATCAGGTGCTTTGGGAGGGAAAGATGAGTAGGTGATGGGAAAGCAATCCTGAACACCCAGAGAAACCCTGAACTCCTCGTGTCTGAGGTAAATGAAACAGAATGAGAAGAACTGCCTGGCTGAGGTAGAT
Source organism: Certhia americana (assembly GCA_018697195.1). NCBI lineage: Eukaryota > Metazoa > Chordata > Aves > Passeriformes > Certhiidae > Certhia > Certhia americana. The sequence goes on along the minus strand of CM031868.1, from coordinate 17,316,035 downwards.
TAAGTGTGTGTGCTTGTATTTCCCCTTCAGGAGCAAAACCAAGCATAAACAAAATCGAGCTAACAAAAAGCTGCCAGCATTTCAAAAAGAGGCAAGGCTATAATTCTTAAAAAACAACCTGACCCCCAGTGTGCAGGGGGACCCTGTGCCAGCTGCCCTCTCCCATCAGCAGCAGCAGCCAGAGAGCGCAGCCGGTGCCCAGCGTGTGACACGCCAGCAGCCTGTTATCAGGGTGACATCCCAAAGATAAATGACTCCCATTATTGCCTTCATTCCCGGAGAGTCCCCTGAGGCCCCCGGCAGCAGTGACCGAGGTGTTCAGGGCTCTTCACAGCAAATCCTGCAGGTTCATGCAGGTGGGGCTCTGAAAATCTGAGAGAGCAAGCTGAGGTTGCTGCAGCATTTTACCAAGAACAAGCCCGCTGCCAATATCCCCTGGATTGGGAGAGAACATCTGTGTCTGGCCCTTCTGGAGGTGTTTTTTGTGGCACCTCCCTCTGCTCCAGTTTTACAGCTGGGACAGAGGCAGTGAGATGCCACGGCATGCTGTGGTGCTGTGCACTGCTGCCATTAGAAACACGCCTGCTGCTCTGTTTTAGTATTTTCCCCTGTTATTTCCCTCCATTCCCCACCTTGTCTTTCAGTTTGCTGCGCCCCCACAATCACCTTTCTCACCCACTGGGATAGGAGAGAGGTAAAACTGGTCCCTCTGCAAGCCACAGCAAAAGGCACAGCAGAGTTTGGGTTTGTTACCATCAGCTCGGGTGGAAAATGGCTTTGGGGTTAAATCGTTCTCACACTAATCAGGTTTCACAAATATCCCATTGTGCCTGGAACTAACACAAATTAATTTGTGCAAAGAAGTCCTTTATGGAGGCAGGTGCAGCCTTGGCTTTCTAGAAATAGAGATGCTTCCTGCACAAGCATGGGTGCAGAGATCCTGATTTTCTGATCTTTCCTCAGCCTCAAGATGCCCCACAAGAGGTTGTCCATGAGCAGGCTGGGCTCAGAACCAGCACCCAATTCAGCTGACAGCTGGGGGTACAGGCTTGACTCCCCACCCCAGAGGTTGGCCCCACATCTGGGGGATGCTGAGAGATGTGATCTGAGTGGTTTAATTCTATTACTCATGAGCTCTGAATAGCTGCTTTAGACACCCTTGACCTTCTGCTGCAGAACAGATCAAAGCAAATCTCTCTGTAGTGATATACTTTATCTGATTCAAAGGGGAAGCATCCAATGAAGCGCTTGTTTTGAAAACATTATTTTACGTTGTGCCCCATTAAATTGTTGACATGTTGCCCTCTGGCTATTTGGCATTAGTTATACTCAAACACTATCTGCAGCCTTAATCTAATTTTGCCTTTCCTCATCTTTATTCCTTGATCTTCATATTACACTGCTTAACAAATCTGTTCAAGGACAAAATTGTTTCAAGACGGGGTTTGATAAGCAGGGAAAAAGGGCTGCAGAGCTGGAATTGTGTCTCAGGTCCCAGGCACTGGAATTCAAAGCAGCCAGAAGGGGCCTGGTTTATCTAAACTTTGCTCCTTTCCTCCATGAGTTCAGATTTCTGCTGGTCACGAGCTGTGCCAGGAGGGGTTTGTGGTTTGTGCCATTGGTGGATGTTTGATTTTGGGGTGGTTTCGTGCCCCTCTCTTTGAGGAGCTGCAGTGTGGGTGTCCTGGGACAGGCTCTGTGCCCTGTCCCCGTGGGTGGCACTGCTCCAGGGAGGCTTGGTTGGTTTGCTTTTCCTCACAGCTTGTGCTAGAGCTCTTCAGGCTGGATCACCTACACCTTTCCACAAATCCCCTGCTGGCTCAGGGGTGTTGGGGGTGCTCTCTACCCCTCCTGAGCCCTGCCAGTCCTGTGCTTTGGTGATATTTTGCTGGTCTACTGCTGAAGGAGTCATTTCTCCAGCAGGGCTGGACCCCAATTGCCATCATTTTTGGTGTAAATGCGCTAAGAAATCAGCAGGGAGAAAGATGTTCCAGCACCTTCCAGACACTGAACCACCAATCAGCAGGGAGGGCCTCTTGCTGCCACCTCTCCAAGCTGCTCCATACCTTGGAGGGTTTATGCTGGGAATTGAGTTGTATTTATTCTGTTCTCCTTTGTGATAAGCCACAGGATTTGGTGGGGAATTTGGGAAAAGTGAGCCCTGCTGTACTGGAAGTGTGCTGGAGGCTCTTACTCTTTGCATTGCAAGCCTAGATTGGAACCAGGTGAAAAAACGTGCTCACAAAGCAGCCAGTGGAAAAAAAAATAGCTTGATTTTAAAAGTGTTTCATTTTGAAAAAGGGAAGAAAAGCTAAACAATCAGTGCTGTTAAAATGTTCCATCACTATCCTTTTCATGCAATAGGACTTTTCCCATGCTCCAAAGCCCCAGCTCCAGCAGCAGCACATGGCTCCTGGGAAACAGCTTTCATTAGAGGAGCATGGAAAACATCCTCAGAAGTGGACCAGGGGCTCACAAAATAGAAAGAAGAATTTTCACTAAATCCTTTTCCACCTTGTAGTCCTTTCTGGGGGGGCTGTAGTGGATCCTCTTTGTGCTGGCCAAGACATTGTCCCCAAAGATCTACAACAGTGGGCATTTGTGCATGGAATTCTCCAAATGAGAACTTGGCAACGCTGTCAGTCCCTTCAAGAGCTTCAGATAGGGATCCTAGCAATTTTTCTAGGAGTAAAATATAAATTTATACTTTCTGTTTCCAGTACACGGTCATGGGACTCAAAAAATAATAGCCCTAGACAAGATAAGAAGACCCAAGATGTTGAAAAACCCTTCAGTGGTACAAAACTGAATGAAACCCCAACAAAGTGGACATGTTTAGCACCAGCTCATCTCTTTCTGACATCCAAGAAGTTGGAAATATAGATATAATTAAAAGGATTTGCAAAGCCAGCATAACACTAAGAAGACTATTTTACATTATTTTTATAATGAACTTTAGTATTTACACTCTTTCAGCAGGAATCCAAATAAATGTTCGTGGTTTATCTCTTTTCTGCCTCCAGTACATTGACTTTGGTTAAACAGCTATATTTATCAGTGCAATGTTGGCTATAAAAGTGAAAGAAACAAACTATAAAATGTCCAGTGAAGCTGTGTATTTCTTTAGGTGGGTGGGTACATGAACAGTTCATAATTCTGGGGGTGGTAGCCACCTTTATTGCACATGAACAATGTCATCTACAGTGATGGTCGAGATTTACGAAGGTTTTTAAGACTCAAAAGCAATAGATATAAGTTTATCAGGACCATAAAATGATTGGGGCTGGAAGGGACCTTAAAGATCATCTGCCCCTGCCATGGTCAGGGATGTCACTCACTGCACCACAGCTCCTTGGGAAACCCTGTCCTCCCTGTCTGGAGAGGACAAACATTGAGAGGATGTCTGGGTACCTCCTGGGTGATCCTGCCTTCCTAATGGGAATGAATAACATGAGGCTGTCTATAACTCTGCTTTTCTGAAGAGTGAATCCTTCACCTGATGTAAAGGGGAAAATGGTGCTGCAGAGACAAGAATGAAGATCAGCTCCAAAGCTGAAAAAGGAGCAAAAAGGCCCCAGAAGAAGGAGTAAGGAGCCAGATCCCAAAAGGACACAATGGTTTAGATGGCCTCCAGCTCCACAGGTTTCTCTATGAAGTAGAATAACAGAAAGTGAAAGATAAGGATCATTCTTCACTCCTTATACTCTACCTAATCCTGTAATGATCTGTGGTGATTGGTCCATAGCTCTGCTCTTGAAGTGATGGTTCTGGTTGGGGTTGAACATCATTTGCTCTCATCCAGGAATTTCTCTTGAACTGAGGACCTGTCAGGTCCCTGTTACAGCCTTTGCAGGATACCAGGAGCAGAGCAGAGTCCAGGCTCTTACAGAGCTGTGCAAGCAGACAAATACATGGGATTTTGGTTTGGGTTTTTTTTTTTGGAAAGGAAAAAATAATAATAAAAAAAATTGTGGTGGAGTGCCTGGTTGAGTTACAGTAAATCTTAGGAAGTATGAGCAGAGGGCAGCTCCTTACATCTGGGTTAAAACTAATTGATCACTTTCCCCCTGCATACAGACCTGTCTTTATACTGAGCCTGTAAAGAAAAGTTCCCTGAAAGTCACCGGAGACAAATAATCCTTCAGGAGTCAGTGCTGACACGGAATTACATTTTCAGTCATTTTTCAGTTGTATGCGTCTCCATCCTGTCACATTAGTTTGCTAACACTTCCAATGCAACAATGAGACAAACAGAGCATTGTGCTGGTCCAAGCCAAACATTCATCTCTGCTTGGCACCGGTTCAACAGGCCTGTCAAAACTGCTGGCGAGCTGGCCAAAGCTCATTAAGTGGTTGGATGCATATTTAGCATGGAAAAGAGCTTTACCCAGGGCTCTGAGTAATGTGTGGACTGAGCGGGCAGGGAAGAGGAGGGATGGGAGGAAGGCGAGAGAGGGGTGTATTCCTGGTGGATTGTACCTAAGCTGGAATAAAAGAATAATGTAAATATCTACTGAGGGAACATATTTCAAGGCAGAACAGAAGTGAATTGCAAAATCCCTGGGCCCAATGCCAACTTTAAATGTGTCTCAGAAGAGACATCGATGTTCCTGCTCCTCGATGTGCGCAGTTGCCACGAGGGTTTCCTTAGAATGGTGGCTGATCTGCTGGCCTGAGCTTTCCTGCCCAGCCTGAGCTTGGAGGGTTTGGAGAGGTCTAACCAGAGGCTTCCCTTGCACACCCGCTTCACCAAAGTCCGTGGAAGAATCTGATTTTTGGGAACCCAGCATGAGCCAGTGTAAAGCATCCCAAGGTGCCGGCAGGAGCCTGGCTCAGCCCCCGGCACTCTGACACAGCTGTTAACAGCTGGTGAAGCGTTTCCTCAGGAGGAGACAAATTAAGAGAGAGATTTAATTGCAGACCCTGAATGTTTGTGTTGCCTTCTGGTGTTGAGCTGATGTCAAGGAAAAAATGATCAGGGTACAAGTGGCACTTCCCAACTCGTCCACATTCCCATGCCTTTGCTTTCTGGACTGCTCAGTTTCAGTATATCTCTGTAGCAGACTTTTCTACCTGCAGGAATGCTGCTAATTTTCACGGGCAAATGGTCAAATATTAAAGAAATTTACCTCCAAACAAGTATACGCATGACAGAGAAATTCCTTTCCTTCTTCATTTATCCATGTTCATATACCAGTGTCCAAATAAATCTGAGTTTCCTAAATTCATACCTGTTCTATTAAGAACTCACTCTTGGACAAGGAACAATGAATGACAAAGAACCCTAAGTGTTGCAGGCGAGAAAAGAGAGAGAAACTCTACTTAAGAAAGAAATTTTTCTGTGTGCAGGAGATGATCCAATATGAAGGCAAATAATTAAGATGCTGGGATTGAGAAATCCTTTATTATAGACGAAGAAGAAAGAAGCCATTCATGGACTAATTAACAGAATGCTTCAAACAAATGTTAACCATTAACCGATAGAGTATTTAAAGGTGTGGCTTATTTTAAAGTAACGCCTCTGATTGCTTACTTGCTTGCTTACTTGCAAACTTGCAAACAATTGCTCTGTTCATTCAGTTTGTCTTCTCTCCCCACCGTTGTTTTTCTCTAACTGTAAGTTCTTGCAGGGCCTTAGAAGGGGTCCTGTAGTTTACAGTGATTCCTATCCTGACCTGTGCTAGAAATTCAGGATCATCCAGGACTGTGAACTCTGTGCAGGATCCATCCTTGCCTAAGTGAGCATTTCCTGAGATCTCTTCGGAAGGTGCTGAGGGGTTATTGCTGCTGGATTTTTGTTGTAGCGGTCAATCCACTATGAATTGTTGAGCTTCCGTGTCTCTGATTTTAAAATGGAAGTTAATTATGCTTTAAAGTGTACAGAACTATCAAAACTGATTTAAAGTCTGTGAAAGGGGAAGGAGTTCAGTCCTCCTTATCTAAGTAAAGAGCTTAACGTACATATCTAGGAGCAAGTTAATTTCCTGGATAACTGTGATGGCTTCTGGTGGATGGGAGGTGAAGCTGGGTCTGGCTGTAAGAGAAGATGAGGGGGTCATGTTACCCTGGTTGTTACCAGTCCCTCCTGTGTCTGATTCACCTGGGGACAGGGTGGGTAGTCTGAGCTCATTGCTTCAAGTCTGGCTGGGAATGGCTTTGTGGTTACAGGTGAGCATGGTCAGGCAAAGATAGGATTTTTTTTTCTCCTCATGGCATTGTACCAGGATGGAGAGCGGCAGAGATGTGTTGGAGTTTGATTAGTTCAACCACTCCTCAAGGCAGAACTTCAACCTCACAGCAGATATGCCTGTAATCTGCCTCTTGTAAAGCCCCTTTGTGGCTGAGGGATAAGATCCCATCCCTCTCCAGGCTTTGGGGAGTTAACAGGCTGCAATGTTTCATTTCCACAAACCGGAGACATGAGCGCTGAGAAGACATCCAGAGCAGGATTTGCTTTATCTCTCTGGCCTTTGGGTGACTTTTTCTCTCACTATGGTGAGCATTGTTCCCTCTGCATGCAGTTACCTGACACACTTACCTGACACTTAATCACTGCTGCCTGGGGTTGCTCTTCTGCTGGGTGTGCTCAGCAAAAGAGTGCCTTGGAGGCAGAAGACTTTGGCAAGGGTAAAAACCCCCTCAGAGCTTGGGTTTGGGAAATTCTTTTTGCCTCCACTTCTCAAGAGCTTATTATTGAAGGACTCCAGGCTCAATTAGACCATAAAAGCTGCCTGACATTGTGATTTATGAGATCTTAAAAGTGAGTGCTGTTTATCAGCCATGGAGTGTAACGAGGGCCCCGTGTCTCAGCGCTGATCCTGCAGGATGGAGCACGGCTCTGCAGTGAGGGAGCCTTGGGAATTCTGCTGGGGGAAAGGTCCAAAGTCCACCTGAAGGGCTTCACCATGCAGAACAAGAGGGAACGAGCAAGGGTGCAGCCATGGTGGATGGCACAGGCACTGCTGCTGCCTGTGCATCCTCAAGGAAGGGTTTCAGGGATGCCCAGCTGCAGCAGGCTGTGATTCAGAGCTGAGGATGTGCTTCTCAGGAGTGTTCTTCCTTCTGCAGCATTTGGGAGTTTCTTCATTTCTAAAGGCTCTGCATTGTCTGGAGTGACTGGGAAAGCACAGCCCCATCACAAAATTACTAATTCTAATGTGTTTTAGCTTTTTTTCCAGCTGTCAGAATGGCTGAAACCTGTCCCTTCTCACAGCTGGCCAGAAACCTGCTCAATTAAATTATTATGGGTTTTCTTTAATCAATATCTTTAAACCAATTGCTTTTTTGAAATCAGGGCTATCTCTGGTGCTCCTCTCCAGCCCTTGCAGGAGCTGCAGCCAGAGCTCAGTCACAGCTGGCACACTGGGATCCACCAGTAGCAGCTTGTGAGAGCTGTCCCTGCATTCGTGCCTGTCCCTGCATTCGTGCCTGTCCCTGCTTTCCTGCCTGTCCCTGCTTTCCTGCCTGTCCCT
>CM031868.1:17183146-17299479 GCA_018697195.1 Certhia americana | reverse complement strand
CTTTCCTGCTGAGAGTCTGCTGCTCCTCGTTCCCTCCCCGCTTCCCGACCCGCCACGGGGCTCAGCGCTCTGCCGAGCTCCTGAAATTGCTGTGAAATGAGGGCAAGGCTAATTAGTGCAATTAGTCCTTTGCTCTTTCCCTGATGGAAAATGAAGGCAGCGGTCGGCCCGCCGAAGCCAGGCGTAGCTTTGCCCGCGGCTGCGAGGGTGTGCGCAGCGAAGACGTGCTGGCACCTCCCTGTGCCTGCCGAGCTGACCTGGGGTTAATTGAGAGCAGGTCTCTTAACCCATTTTGCAAAGACAAATTCGTTGCCCGTGTCCCTCCCGGCTGTGGGATTATGGCTTTCTCGCCTTGCTGGTGTCCCGCCAGCTCCAGGGCAATCTGTGGGCTCTCTCGCCTGGAAACGGGATGAGGCAGCGGGAACATCCCCAAGCCAGAAGTTAATCCAGCTCCACGCGACCAGAAACTTATGCTCTGTAGCTGCAGAAACGAGCTTCCCCCCATCATTCCAGAGCTAATCCTGCCCAGAGCTGGTTTAGCACAGTCTCGCCTCCCCAGTATCTACAGGCACGGAAACTCAGCCATTTTGACATTTCTGGCTGCGAATCCTGCCCTTAGCAAACACACTTGATGCTGATACAAGGTCTCTTGGCTGCCTGTGCTCGTACCCATCTGTCGCGGTGGCACCGTGCCCGTGAGCAAGATGCTCTGCTATATTTGCTGCAGCATAGGTGCCAAGCAGACCAGATGTTTTCAGCAGGAAAGTGAAATGGGGAGGCAGGGTCCTTTTTTAAAACTCCTGGCTCTCTTGGCAGCTCTGTGGGGTGGAAGCGTGTGATGGCCCCGTGCCTGTCCCTGCCACCCCCGGCCACGCACCCTGGGGTCTTTGAGGGTGTTGGCTGAGCCAGCTGCAGGCCTGCTGCCTGTGGAGGGACAGTCACAAAGTGCCTTCAGCTGCCTGAGGGGGCTGGAGGCAGAAGGTCCCGTTTCTGGTCCACGGGGACAGCCAGGAGGGAGGGCTGAGGCCGGTATGGGCACTGGTGCCAGTACAGGTGCAGGTACTGGTGTGGGGCTCTGCCAGCTCTGAGGAGAGCTCTCAGCTCTCAGCTGGGCTTTGCATTTCGGCACCTCTCTGCAGCCTGTGAGTCAGCACTTGCTCAGCCCTCAGACGAGTCCCAGGAGAGACGGTAAATAAGATGTTATTTTCCTCTCCGGCTGAGCAGTAATTTTCTGCCAGCCCACACGAGCAGGGAATTGCAGCGCCTAATCGCAGCCCCTTATCCCCTTGGCAGTGCTGCTCAGCCCCAGGAGAGCACGGCAGCAGGGCAGGAACAGGCAGGGCAGAGCCAGAGAGACAGCACAAACAGCGAGCAGGGAGAGGAGGATGCTCTGTCTGCATCTGGAGTCTCCTCTGGCAGATGTGCTGCACCCAGCTGTACCTTCTGGGGCAATACACAACACAGGCTTGTGCCCCACTGCCTCCAGTGCAGGCAGCAGCCTTCCCAAAGCTGAGGGAGAAAGGAGGGGGAGTGTCTGGCTCCTGGTTGCTCTGAGGAATTTGAAGTTTTTCAAGCAAGTTAAAAAAAAAAAAAAAAAAGCATCAGTAGCAGTTGTGAGTGTTTCAGGAAACAACTCGTTGGTATCTGTTCTCACCAGTGAGAGAAAAATCAACCCTATAGGATTACAGCCCACTTAAATCCGGGAATAAAGGATGTTTGAAGTTCGTCTCTATTAACAAAACCCCTGGAGTTTTTTTTCTTGATATCGTTGTCAGGGAAATGTTGAGGTTGGAGATATCCACCCCGTGCGTATACTGGCTCGCCTGTCAGATGGGAGAGCTGCAAGAAGCATGTGGGAGCTTTCTCCTAGTGCTGAGACCATCGACTGAGACAAATTCCAGGTAAGCTGAAGAGTGGCCACCTATAGTGATGTCCCTTGGCCGAAGAAGGAATGTGATTCTTCAGGGTTACTTACTGACAAAATAGAAAAATCGCATTCAAAACACAAAGCAAGGAAAACATTTGATTAATTCTTGTGAAAATCTGTTGGTTCTATGTTTATTGTTCTGATTGACTTAAAAACTGAACTGCATCTGTGTTATTCTAATTAAGCAGCTCAGTGCTTCTGCAGTGTTGTAGTGAGCATCTTGTCATGCAGTCGAACTCTGGAAAATAGTTTGAAGGCTCCTGAGACCAAAACCTGTATTTTTATTGCTTTTGGCTGCTGATGTTTGTGGAAGTTGGAGCAATGACCTGATAATTTGCCAATCACCATGAAACATGCGCTGTTAAACTTCTCTCCCGGGTCTCCCATGTGAAATCTCAGCTGCTTTAGATGCTTTGTGAAATACAACTGAGCTTTTTTAATTTATGGGGAGTTGTGATAGGCCTGGGAAGCTGATGCTGCTGGCTTTCAAACAGATGAAACTGGGATTTTTCAGTGCAGAAAAATTGAACTTCTTACTCCTTGTATTAGCTAGTGCCTATGAGGACTAAGCCAATTTGCTGAGCCAACTCCAGAACTTGCAGCATTTGTTTGTTTTAAAGTAGTGCTGGCCAGAAAACAAAGATCCTGTAATACTACTGTAGTGAGGCCTTGGGTTTCCTTACCTTTAATTACAAAACCTTGGAAAACTTTTTTCTACTGGAATTAAAAACTGTTGAGAGACAGAAATTCATCTTCTGTGGACAACAAACGCCTACGGAAGAGCCACCGCCTGCTACTGCTGCTGGAGATCCTCGTCAGCAATTCTGTTCATCAAAGCTGACGTGGTTTCCTCAAAATAAGATGATTTCAGTAGATCAGTGCACTTTTTTTCCCCACCCCCTTTCAAATCCAGAACCCAGGAGGATTCAGAAAAATTTCTGACCTGCCCAAAGCAGAGAAGGACAAGTCCTTGTGAAGCCTGCTCCTGGTACAGGGAGGCTCCAGCAAGGTTAAAGGCAAGAAAAGGCTCCTCCTGGCAAAATTACTTAAGTCTCTAGGTGTATTTAATGAGATCAAAGTTCCCTGGTTGCTCTCTCTTGCTCTCTTCCTGTCCTATTTAATTTCCAATTGAGCTCCTTTCCCAAGCCACTGACCTCACTGGAGTCACTGGGGCTCCTGCTGGCTTGGAGAGGTGGCTGTGCCTCTGCAGCACCCACAGGTGACAGGGTGGAACCCCAGGGTGTCTGAAGCTCACCTGGTGTGGTGGATCCTCCTTCTCCCAGTAGGACCAGTGATGCCCCAGGGACACAGAAGACCCCAGCAGTGGAGCAGGGTTTCAGGCATGGCCACAGCCCCAGGATGAGGCATGGAAGCACTTCAGCATTCAGGACCTGCCCTCTTGCCCATGGCTGGTTTTGTCATGAGTCAGTAATTTGGAGCAGAGGAATAATTTGTTACTATTACTTCTCCCCACCACTTGGTCCCAGTCCTGCCCTCCTCATGCCTCTGCTAGGGTGCTGTGATGAAGCTGATGACCCATTTCTGGGACCTTTCCTGTGCTTTCCACCATGGCTGGGGAAGGAACTGTGGCAGCAAAGATGCTGCTCGTGTTTCTAACACATGGTGCAGATGCCCAGGGGAAGTGGGTATGGAGGATTCACCCTGCAGGGCTAGCCCAGGGCTGGGCCTTCATCCATCAGCCCAGGTCTTGTGCTGCAGCCTCAGAGCAGAGGAGAAACAAGAAGTTGGGGAGGATTTGCTTTACCTGGCAAATGGAAGTGAGGGGGCAATGAGTGAGATATCAGTTGTCCCCCCATCCCTTCTGCCAAGGGGCAGACAGGGAGCTCCTGGGCTCTTCCCACCTTCCCTCTGCCAAGGGTTGCTCTTGGATGAGACTTCCAAATCTGCTGTTCTCCACCCCAGCTGGATGTTCCCTGCATCCTTACAGAAAGCTGGGACCTGTGCAGCCCCCAGTGCTGTGAGGCCCTGGCTCAGGATTGAGCCCCTGGCATGGGGAATCCTTGGGAGCCGTTGGAGAAACCCAAACCCAGCAGCAGCAGCAGTCACCTGCCAGCTGCCCTGCCCAGCCCTGGCTGCCTGCCTGGCACTGCCAGGGCTGTGGGATCTCTGCTGGCACTGGGATGTGCCACCACTCACTCCAGACCTGAGGGCACCTGGGAGGGGCAGATGCTGTCCTGGGGAGTTGCAGATGCTCTCCTGGGGCATCCCCCATCCCAGGGATGCTCTCCCTGTGTTCCCATTTGTCCCTGGCACTGCAGAAGGAGAACCCTTCATTGAAGGGTATTTTTAACATCACCTTGGTAAAGCGTAAAGGCTCCAAGTCTGTTGGCAGACAGAGAGCTATTCTTCTCATTCTGATGAAGAAACTATTTCCTTGTACATCTGGTTCATATTTTTCTTTTGGTTTCTGCCAGAAACAATTCTGAAAACAAAACGCAGAGCCGAGCAGAGTGAATGTATACATTCCTGAAAGATTCCTTCACCGCTCCTCTCCGACCCAAACCCAGTCCAGTCCTCTTCACAAACCTTCTCGTTTTTTTTTCCTTTGAATTTTTCATTTCTTTTTAATTAGTTTTCTTTTCAAAATGTGGAAACATATGGCCTGATTAGCTCTGGAACACTGCTGCCTGCATCGTATATAATGATCTACATTTAGAAAATAATTACAGCGAATAGGACGAGAAAATACTCCATCACAGACATTTTTTAAAAATTTCTTTTTCTAATTGTTTAAGCTTATTATCTCTCCAGTCAGATTTGTCTGGAAAGCCTTATTAATGACTGTGTGACATGAGCCTCACGCTGGGGCCTTGCGGCTCAGAGATGTGTTTTTCTTCAAAATCCAGGTTTCAGGCTAGAGAAGGGGAAGCAGCAGCGAGTTTGAGGCCGTGCTGAGCTGCACACATCCTGCTTTGGTCCACTGCCACAAGCAAATGTGGGCAACTAGCCAGGGGGGCTTTGCTGCTGCAAACCTGGGTGGGTTAGGCTGTCAAAAAAGATTTAAAAAAGGGGGAAAAAAAAAAAAAAAAAAAGCAAAGGGAGGGCGATATCCCAAATGCAGCCTACCTAAGGCCCAGTAATTGGGAGGGAGGGGCCGGGGAGGTCACGGGTGGGTGCACCCGGAGGCTGCCGGTGCCACCTGTGAGATGGATGGCACCCACAGGGTTGTCATAGCACCACTCCCGGATCCGCTGCTGAGGAAGCGCTGCAGCTGAAAGCCGCCGGCTCTGCCTAATTGGGAGCAGAGGCAATGCGCTAAGGAAGGAACGGGCAGCCCCAAATTATTTATGTTCCTGGTGGGAGGAGTGCAGTTGCCGTGTGACAGTCGGTCTCCTCTCCCGCACCGAGGTATCCAAGTGATGCCTGGGCTGGAAAAACCATGTGTTTTGCAGGTGATGCTGTGGAAATGTTTGAAAACCTTTTCTTGAGACAGGTTTGCGTTGCGAGAAAGAAATCAGCCTTGGGAGTAGGACTCCCCTTTAAGTCCTCCACAAATATCTCCAGGTTTTCTTTGCTGACTTAGTGAAGCTGCAAGGTTAGGATAGAAGAGGTGAATGGCTGGGACACGACCTGCAAACCACTCAGTACATCTTGCCTTGCTCTTAAGCCAGTGTATAAACGTTTATTTAAATGCCTGTGGAGGTGCAGGGAGTCCTGTTAGAAGAGAAATGGGCTGGCTCTGGAGGTGGGGACACCTCTTCTCGGGGGCTGTGTGAGGTGCCCTGTGGGACAAGAGGAGGGCTGAGGTTGCTGGCAGGGTTGTGAACCAGAGCCTGCTCCTTCCCTGCAGAGAGCTGCCTGCTCTGACTCCAGTAATTGCACGCTTGGAAACGCTCCTGCTAAAAGACCAAAATGACTGATTACAAAAATTGGAAAGGATTAAAATCTCTAAAACAATGCAAAGGGAAGAAAATAGATGAACCAGCGAGGGAATGGGCTTATCGCTTCTTGAGCAAACAAACAAGTGAAAGCTAATTTTCTGAGCCAGCAAATGAATGATTAATGAACCAAGCCACGATTAACCCTTCATCAGGAGCTCACCTCCTCGGGTGACTGCTCTGCATGGCTATCGCTCTGCTTCACATTGGAATAAAGACACAGTTTGATGGTCATAAATCTGTTGCTGAGGTTGTATTTCAAAGGGCTCTGGCATAGCAGGTATATCTGGGGAAGGAAGAAAATATGGTTTAAAGATGTTCCAGATGTACAGTGGGATGTGATGCTGTTTCAAGAGCCACCCATTTTTGTGTCTTTCCCAGCACGGTAATAAACAAGCCCCCTTGACAAAGGCACAACATATTTTGAAATATGTACTTGTCTTTTCACCGCATTTTGTTAAATGATTAATTTGCCTTATATTAACTTAAAATGAGCTCATTAAAAGATTTCTTTTTTCTTTGAAAGCACTGCTCATTATATTATCATTTTAAGTAATTAAATCAGAATAAATGGCTCTGCGAAGCTATTTTAATGTAACATCTAATTATATCTGACCTAGACACTGAACTATAATCATTAACTACATGAACTGTGTAATGTTCTGCAGACTCTTTAATAATTTATATGGGCTGAATTCAGCTGCGTGGAGGTGTAAGCTGAAGTGGTTGGATGCTGTACACCTGTAGTGGTGTGGTACAGCTGATGGGAGTTAGCTTCTCAGGCAGTTTCCAGCCTTTCCTTTGCTCTGGGAAGTTTTCCCTATGAAGTTGTGCCGGCCAAAGGCTTGGTTGGACCTGGCTGGGGTTCCTTCTCCTTTATTGTGTATACAGAGATCCAGCATATGTGTCTTGGGCACATGTGTGGTGTGATGCTTTCCTCTGTAGGATACTCTAGTCAAGGTAACATATTTATACAATACATTTAAACCGTGTTAAGTTGTGATTTAGATGTTTTCAGGAGTGGCCAGCCTCAGTCACAAGAAGTTTTGGGTTTGCTGTGTTAAATTGTGTTCTCGCTGTGTCTCCTACAGAGGCTTAGTCTGTCCTTCCATACCAAGCAGTTTTTTTCTGATTTATTTGCATACAGATTCCAGACTCATATTCCCTGAAAGACTCATTCAAGTTAGGTTTATTCCTGGAAATAAGTTTATTTGGGGAAGGAAAAATTGGCTTGTGGGAGTTTTAACCTTTCCCTCCTTAAAGGAAAAAGAGAGGGGCTGGGTGCTGCCATGGCAATAGATGGTCCATCCATCTTCCCTGCCCTGCCATGGGCTGGGTGCCTTGTGGCAAGGGAACAGATGTACCATGTTGTAGCACATCCAAAAATTGCTGGTGCCACCTATTGGTGGAAAACTGCAGATTAAAACGTGATTAATGTGCATTATTATGCCCTCTGCTTATCTCTCCCCAGCTGACAGGTGGGTCGGGCCAGTTCTGCTGTTAGTTTTAATATCGGTCACCGTTGGCAAACATTGCTGGCATTCCTCCTGTATCTTGGGTGTGATTTGCAAACAGGAGGCTTTGCTGTGGGCAGGCAGCTGCCAGGGGACACGTGCAGCCCCAGGGGTGCCTGTGAGGAGGGGGCAGGTAGGCAGCTCTGCAGTGGAGGGCAGGCTGAAAAGCCAGGCTGGTATCAATGATGCTACTGCATGTGACAATAAACCCACTGGGCTTAGAGAAATTGTGGGTATTCCTACAGCTGCTGGCCACGGTTGGGATGCAGGGGGAGAGGTGGTGTGATGTATCCTGTGTCGGTGATGATGCAGAGCTGCCTGAGGGCCCCACAGGCAGGGCACAGAGATGGATAATCTCTGCAGCCACAGGAGAGCTGGGTACGGATGCAAAGGCTCTGCTGCCGAGCCTCTGCTCTGTGGATTTTTCCAGCCTCAGGGGGTTTTCCAGCCTTGCAAAGGAGGTGAGGGAAAGCTGAATCCCTGCCTAGGGCCCTGCTTCCTCCTGCCTTGTTGCAGGGACCTTTAGCCAAGCCCTGATAGCCACAAAAAGCCCTGCTGGCCTCCTGCCTGGTACGCTTAAGCAGTTTTATAGCTGTCATATAGAACAGCCCTATATTAGCATCAGGTTTAGTACTCCCAGGAAACATCCAGCCACAGCACTGACATCACGGACTAAAGGCTCCAAAGGTTCACTTGCTTAAGTGGCTATTTGTAATAGAGTCTTTTAATAAAATCTCATTAAAGGAGAGCTCCTGCCCATGCCTGGTTCCTGAGATTGCTGGAACACAGCACCAAGACCAGCCTCGAGCTGCTGCAAGAGGCAGGGGAGAGTGAAAGGGGCCCTGCAAGGCTCGAGTGAGGGTTGGAGAGAAGTGCTTGGTGCTCATCCATGCTGCCCCTGTCTGGATCCAGAGGAGTAAAAGAGCCTTGTAGACTGCAGAGCAGAGGATGAGCAGTGCAGAGGGAAAGGGACAGAATTACTCCCACTTTTTGCACGGGGACCACCCTTACTAGGAAGGACTGGTGGTCGACAAGAAGGGCTCAGCCTCATCTTCAGTTTTTCCTCCTCACCCCAAGCTCAGAAATGCTGATTATTTCAGATGGGCAGAGGATTCAGGCTACTCCTGAGTGAAGACACTGTAAGATTGGTGCTCTAGTGCTCCCAGGACTTTCTTTATATTTCCTGTCGCAGTTTGGCTGAACCATTTTTACTGTGTGCTTGAAGAATAATCTGAATTCCAGGGAAGAGTTTTCTAAACACTTGTCTCCTCTGTAATTTTACTGTCATGTCATAGAGAGGAGCTGCTTGAAAGACTTCAGGAAAGAAATAATTCTCTACTTCAATCCTAGGGGTTTTTTTGTTGTTTTTATTTTTTTTTTAAATACCTAAAAAAATTACCCTTTGATGTGAAAATTATATGCATTTAGAGATATGCTAATACGAAAATGATTGGAGAAATGTTGAACATGGAGAACAGCTCATTTCCGGGCTCTTTCCCTCACCACCTGCACCCCTGACAACCTCAGACCCACCCCTCCACATGCACATCTCTCTCTCAAGCTATTGTAAAAGCTGCTCTTATTTTATGTGGGTTCATAAGCAGATCCCTTGTTTTAACTGGAGGGATGTTTTAAAATTCTTTCCCAAGTGAAGGACTTTACGTCCATTCCATGGATTTGTCAGGAGGATGGTGGTAAAATTCCTGCTCAGGAGATGCTGAAGGACCAGCAGTGCTTTCCTGTCTGCACTCGGGTTATGCACTGATCCCAAAGCCATCACCAATTGTGGCAGAGCTAAAGTTTCTCAGCAGATCCCCCTCATCCTTAGTGCCAGAAGTGGTCCCCAGCCTCCCTTCTCTAGGCACGGATTTAAAACCTGCTGCTGAACGAATGCAAACTGCCTGTGCTGGCCACTGATTTGGAGGGGATACAGCATGCTCTGGTGTCTGTTTACTTGCAGAGATGTCTTGCCTGTGGTTCTTTACATATGTGAAATGAGATAAGCCAGGGGATAAAAAGGATGGTTGTAGAGTGGCAGCCAGGATTGCATCTTCTTGTTTTCTTCCCTTGCTGTCTTCAAAAGCAGAATTTTGGAGTCAACAAAGGCAGAGCCAGTACCACGGCAGCTGAGGGTGGGTTTGTTTATAGCTGGTGCCCTGCTGTGTGCCTGGTGTGCTGCTGTAGATAGGAGAAGCCCTTAGAGAGAGCCTGAAAAGCAGGAGATGTGTGCGGTCTGTGTAGTGGGATTTTGGCTACCAGGGGCTAAGGTTTAATGTGCCTCTGCTGTCGTGTCCTGCTCCCTCAGTGTCCCAAGTTCCTGGTGGCATCGCTGGGGGTGTCAGGGCAGCAGCTCCTCAGGCATGGGTGGTGCTCGGTGCCATTAACACAGAAATTAGAGCAACAGCGGTTTTTCCTTCAGACTCCAACACGGTGTTAAAGTGAAAGCTTCCAGCGAGCCGCTCCTGCCTCTGCTCGCAGCCTGAAAGGGGCAGGGATGGCATCCTTCCACTGATTAGCTCTGATTCCCCTGCTGGGGAATAGCCTGACTTACTTTATTAGTGGCTTTCCAGGTGGAATTCTTGGTAGATAGTATGCCTGCGAGATGTTAGCGTAAGGCAGGGGCTGCTGCTGCAGTTCTTACCTCGTGTTGCCATCGCTCCGTGTGCTCTCCCGGTGTGTCCCTTCCCAGGCTCACCCTGCAGGGAGCCCTCCTGCATCCCTGTGGCTGCCCCAGATTCCTGTTTGTGGGGAGTGACCAGCGGCCTCCAGCACATCCCAATTTCCTGGAAATCCTTGTCCTTGTGTTGTCTTTCCCCTGCTGCTGGAATCTGGGGTGAGGGGGAAATACTCCTCTTGTGTCTTCCTTTTCCTGCTTGTTTTTTTTCAAATGAACATCTGTTGAACCACAGGTAGTCATGTCAGGGAAAAAAAAAAACCCTCCTCTTCAAAAGAAACCTGATGTATTGAATTTCCAGCTGTTTTACAGAGATGCTCCAAATCAACCGGTTGCATTAATTAATTAAAAGAACTTTGATTTCAAGGGTCCCCAGACTTTATACCCAATTTCTATGAAAGCATGCAAATCCCGTGTATTAAGTGTTGTCTTTACTCATGTATTATTTGGTTCCATTTTTTTTTTCCTGATTGAGAGAGGCATTAAAAATATCTATGAAATGTTAAATATACATGATAAGAAATGGCACCTTTGGCACCACAGGAACTCTGAATATAGGAGCACACATGCACCCACCACATCTGTTGCAAGGAAAGTTGCTGAGCACTGAGGGGCTGGTGACCAATGCTCAGAGTTACATTACACACTCATCCGAGTCCAGCAAAAGCTGAAATCTGGTATTTTGGGGTGGAGACACTCTTCATGCCTGGTTTCCTTTGGCAACTTGCTCCACGCTCGTTTTTGTTTCTGGCAGGAGCACAGTGGGCTCTCTGTTTGCTCAGGCCCTGGTCCTGCAGATGGTTCAGATCCCCAGCCTCCAGTTTGGGCTTTGCTTTGCATCAGTGTTAAACAAATCAGGTCATGGAAAACTTGCATCTGGACTCGAGGGCTTGGCTATAGGCAAAAAAATTCTTCTTTCTGTCCTAAATTCAAATCTCTTGGAGGCACAGGGGCAAATTTTTAACCTTGACAATGGGCAGAGGAGCAGGTGAATTCCCCTGCTAATAAGGCCAACTTTGGATGGGCTGGGCCTATGTGGGGGGTAAATAACATCCCAATTATTTACACACACACACACACATACACGCATACATATATATATTTATATATCTACATCAGGCATTGCAGAAACAAGCCCTATTTATGAAGCTTTATACTAAATAAATCAGTTGTAACAAGCTCTGACTTTCCCATAAATGTGCCAGACTATGAAGTAACTTGCATAGAGTTGCACAAGTGCTTTTGGAAGGTTACTGTTACCTGTCACGTGGAAGCAGTTTTGATCCTAGCATCTCAAGTTTCATCTGGGAATGGAGATATTCTGGCTCCAGAGAAGCTGTTAGAGGAAAAGTACTTTAAATGGCAAAGATGTGTGTATTGTGAATGTATTTAAAACTGTAGGTACTTGGAGCCCGGTACCTGTGCAGCAATGAATCATAATAAATAAATGCAAATGTCCAGAGGAACAAAGGGAACATTAAACAGATAACAAACGCTTCACTGGGAAACAGCACGGTTTCAGAGTCCATAAATAAAACCCCCTAATCTAATAAATGTTCTGGAGATAACTGGAAAAAATACGGAAATGGTCACTTGGTTGTAAGGGAGCATATTTCACTTCTGCCTAGCAAAAGGACTTGAAGCCTCTGCAGTTGAGTTGATTCATGGCCCTCGGTAATGTCCCGGTTATCCCAAATCGCTGCAGGTTTCATGCAGCAAGTACTCCAGTATGTCACTGTCTAGTTAATATTTTAAGGACAACGGAGAACAACCAGATTGTCGTTTGCTGATGGGTTTTTTTCCGCCCTCCCAACCCCCTTTCTTGTTTTTAGGAAATGGGCTGCTGATAAGAGAAGAAGCTGCACAGAAAGGACTGCCTGGTGTGCTAATCGCTGGGAAGATGCAACTTCCTTTGAACTCGCCAGGAAGAGAAGAGGCGGGAGGTGAGTCACGGTGGATGGAGGGTCTGAATGTGTGCCAGGATGGAGCAAACAATACAAACTCCCGTGGGACTCCAGTTGAAATGCTGGGCCAAGCTGGTGTCAAAGCGCCGGTGGGTTTGCTGCTTGGTAAAGTTCTGACGCATGCAGAGAAACCGGAGAGGTTTGGTTTAAGGACTCCTTTTATTGTGGGAGTTCTGATTTACTAAAATATGGATATCGATCTAATATCGATACCCAACTGAGACGGACAAAAGACTCTCTAACAGTTAAGTTAGAAAGTGTATGTTTATTGACGGCCGGGCAGCTGCGTGGGATAGCTCCCTAATACACACTGCAAAGATCACAGGTAATTACAGAGTCTTTTATCCACAAGAATGTTGAATACAAATGCATATTCATACCCTTGTCACCTCCTCTTCTCCGCTTCGTATGCTAATTGACAAAAAGGCTATTAAGCATGCGTAGTTTGTTTTCTGAAATGAGTCGGGGGTCTTATGTGGGGAGTGGTCACCAAAGGGAGGAAGTAAAGCTAGTCTTCCTCGTTCTAAACTTTCAACCTTTGATGGATACGTGATAAATGACTCCTTGGAGTTTCCTGTTCCCAAGACTGTTTCTAGAGATAGAGGGTCTGCAATCATCTTGTGTTTTGGGGGTCTATTGATCAATTTCCTTGTTTTTTGTTACAAGCCCAGCTTACACAAACATAAACTTGACAGACAATGAGTTGTTAGATCCGGGATAGCTTATCTAAAATCCGGTCTCTCTCTTAACCATCCTCTGAATTTTAAGTGATTTCAGCAAAGCTTATTTTTCCCAGCTAAGTCAGCAATATCTTCAAATTTAGTGTCTCAGTTCCTTCTCATCTTCCTGCTCACAGCCAACTCAGTCTGCATCCCTGTGTTTCATAAAACCCTAAGAATCCCTGGTGTGTGCTGGGACAGGTGATAACAGCCTGTTTCCACCGCAGTGGTGCACTCTGCTGCCTTCCCCATTCCCCCTTTCCTCTCACGAGTGACTTCATCTGACGCTGGTGTCATCCCGGGCATGGTGCACATCTCCATCAGTGAGAAACACAGATGCTGCTCATGGGCTTCCTCATCCCAAATCTGCCAGAAGCCCTGTGGGCTGGTTGCTGCTGCTGAGGAAGGAGGTGTTAGGTGTTTTGTTTGGGCTCTTTTCATGCTGAGCTGAAGAAGGCTAAATTTGGTGTGTGGCCTGTGAACTTCCATGAGGAAATGTTCTCAGTGATCTGTATCTGCTCTGGCCCAGGTGTTTATCCGGGGAAGGATGGCTCCTGGTGTCTCCTTAGGATGTGTTTAGGTTGTTTGAACAGCAGCATGCAGTGCAAAGCACCTGGTGCCAAATCTGCCATCACTGAGCTGTAAGGGCTGTCCCTTCTGCTGCCAGCTTTGTGTTCTTTTCCAGGCACAGCTCACCTGAGAATGAGAATGAATGAGTTATTAGAGAGGAAAAAATCAGCAGAAAGGGGGGTGGTGTGTGCCAGGAGCAAGGGCACACTATGTACCTACAGGTGTGTCCCTCCCTCTGGGGACAGAGGAGCCTTTGGGGACAGAGCCCTTTGGGGAGGTGACAGGCAGGGGACTTTCCTGGCAGCTGGGCCCTGCACTGGTCCGTGCCTGCTGCTGAGATCCAAAGCTGTCTGTGTGTAATGCTCACGCTGTGCTCTCGAGTTAGCTGTGTCTGAACTGAAGAGACTCCTCACAAGTCTATATTAAGCACATTAAAAGCTGAAACAGGCTGCTCGGGCGGGTGCTTTCATAGATTTTCTGACTGTGCATAGCGTAACGTTACAGCAAGGAAAAAACTCCCAGCCTTGCCTGATTCTCCCCCTTAGCTCTGAGAGGGGTTTTTTGCTGTGAGTGATGGGGATGGTGAGACAAGCTTGTGCAGACACCGACTTACAGTGCTCTGTGTGAATGCAAAAGTTTCCATTAACCCCTTTGGATCACCTGCATCAACAGAAGATCCCTGGCTCCTGCTGTTCCTGAGCAGCTTGGAGGAGGAGTATGGTTAGATAATTAGTTGCAATTACAGATCCCTTTATTCACCATAGTCAGAAAATGTTGATTATCATCCTTGCAGATATTTTAAATATATTTTGGTAGGAGTGAGACAGAATTCATAAAGCTTGCATTTCTCCAAGTAATGGTCCTAGAGCATGACAGTGTGTACCTGTGCAGATGAAATTTAACAATATTTTAGAATGCTAACAATGACTTAGACAGGATTTAAAAAATATTCGGGGGACTAAAGTCTTTTTTTTTTTTTTCTTAGAGAACTCAAACACAAAACAATGTGATTCCAAAGCAGCAATGCTTTTCCAGGGCTGTTGGTTACAGCTCGAGCACAGGTGGGGGTGGGGAGGAGTTCGGGATCTGGGCACCTGGAAAAGGCATCGACACAGAGACGAGCTGAGAAAAGTGAGAAATTGTGAGGTGTTGGTTTTGGCAGGGCTGCCCTGTGCTCTGGGGGGCTTTTCAGAGCCTGTGTTCCCACTTTCTTTTGGGAGGCCTTCGCTGGGTGAATACCTTACACCCAGAAACACCCTTCTGTGTGCAGCCTGTTGTCAGGGCTACAGACACTTGCACATGTGCACGTGTGAAAAACGCTCAGTAAACAACCAGGGATTTTAGCTGGAGGATTTTAGGAGCATCACATCCTGTTATCACACACTTATCACCTTCTGTTGGTGTGGTCGTGCAGGTTTCACCCTGACAGTGACTGCTGGCTGGAGCAGGGCTGTTTTATGGTACATGGGTGACCAGGCAGCTCCATCCTTGGGAAGTTCACAGCTCCCTGCCCGTGAAATCCGTGCCCATGTAGCCCCAGAAGCCCTCCATGTGTGTGATTTGGGGTACACGACGTGCTTTATGCCCTGCCTCTTGTCAAAAGGTCCTTTCCCTCTTCGCACACCATCCTCAATCCCGTGTTCAGCTCTTGGCTTTCTCAGCCTTTCAGCATCCAGGTGATAACATCTGGTCTAGCACCCAAAGGGCAATAGCACTTGTAGGAGATCATCGGGAACAAGATGAAACTCTGGGTTAGAGTAGGAGCCTGCAGTTAATTCCCTGCTTTCAAATGGTGTTTTCTGAGTAGGTGATAATCGGTGGGCCTTTCCCGATTAATTAAAGGGCTTTACAAAGCAAATGATGTGGAGAATATGCAGCCTGAGAGAGCAGTGGGTAGGAGAGGCTGTTGGTGTCCGTGTGATTTTCATCTGATCTGACAGTCTGCCTTGGTGGGAGGAAAGAGGGAAGGAAAGTTCACTCCAGGGGAACAGCCTGGGCTTTCCCCCAGATGATTTTGGGGCAGGAAGAAGGATTTGTAAGGTGGAAAGTGGGTGACACACTACGTCACTGGTGAACTGGGAAAGACTGAGCCCCTAGTGGAGAAGCAAACCAAAATCCTGCTGCTCCTTCCAGTGGGAGGCAAGGTTGTGTCACCATCAAATATTAATGTGTGACCTCCAGATGATGCTTCAGAAATGTACACCCATGCTCTTCATGTTTCTTTAAAATCCATGGGAGCTTTGCTACTGAATTCTATAAGAAAAAGATGATATTCCAAGATTGCTGATTAAAAACTTTTCATCAGTAGCCCTGCAAAATGAAAAAAAAAAAATTAAAAATTCAAAGCTGTAACTGTTGCAAGAATCAAACTTGGGTTTGAGAAATTTTGGTGGTGCTTGTCTTTCTGCATGCAAAAAAAAGAAATAACTGTGATAAATTCTGAGCTTGTTCTCCATCATGCCTTTTATCATCTGTGCAGCCTTTCTCTAGAGAGACTCAGCCCCCTGAATTGAGGGTCTTCCTGGATGTAATTTTAGTTCTTAAAACTTCCAAATTCCCTGCTAACTTTTACTGTTGGACTTGATAGTCTTAAAGGTTTATTCCAACCTAAATGATTCTATGATTCTACCTGGTAAATGGTGGAGGTTTAATTGAGAAGGGAGCCTACCGCAAGGAGACTTTTGTAAGAGGAAAGCTTTATTTCCCAGGATGAGATTACATTGTTCACCTTCAATCTTTTATCCACGTTTTGGACCTGAATGAATATGGCAGCACTGGTAAATAGTGTGTAGTGGCCAAGGAGGGTGGTTTGACACTGAGTTTTTACATTAAAACTGCAGGAAGTGTGCCTGGACTCTCAGCGTGACTGTGATCAGATCCATATGAGGACAGGGATATCAAATTCCCCAGCTCCCCACAAAAATGCTGTGATTAATCACGCTGAGAGTTGCAATTAGACCAAATAAAAGCAGCATGTTAAAGAAGCTAAGAAGGAGGTGATGTGAATGTTATTAATGAGCAGGAGGTTTTGGCTTTGTGGAGCTTGCTTGAAATGTGTCAAACAAATAGAACCGAGATAAATGTAAAATCAGCTGACTGCATATTACCCTCGAGGATTTGAAATGAGTGTTGGGGAGGGGAAGGAAGATCATAATTACCCAGAGGAAAAGGACTAAATCTATGGAGTGGAATAGTTATTCATGTTAATTGTGTCATCATTGCACAGATGCCGAGGGCGATGCATTGTGAGGTTTTGCATGCAAGCTGTACCAGGGGATGGTTAATGGGATGGGCATTTACATACCCCTTGAAGGAGGTGGGTCCATCAGATCCCTTCTAAATGTTCATCCCTGGTAGAGGAGAGGTGTACAGGGTTGTGGGAGTTGAGGAGGGGGGAATCTCAGCTATTAGTACAGCAACACATTTGCAGAAAATACCCCAAACTTGGCTTGTCCTGTTTTCATCTGCTCTTCTGAAGCTTTCCCATCAGCAGAGTGATTATCATTGATTAAGATCTATTGTGGCTTAATTAAGCTATCATATGGCACCTTTTCTTCAACTTGCTTAAACTGACAGCAATGCTTAATCTGGCTTCCTTTGCCTCTTCTTCCCTTGGTTATAAACCTTGTATTGGGTGGATTTTATGTTGGTTCTTCCCAGAATATTTTACGGCTCTACAGCTTTCCTTATCTGTTTTTGTGCTGTGTGCTTGCAGAGATTTATGGGCTGAAGTATTAGATGCAGAGCAGGAAAGGGGGAAACAGAGCTAAACCCATTAAAATCCTGGAATCCACGCATTGGGGGCATTAAGACTCTTAAAGAAATGAGAGGAAAACCTGAACTAGGACATGTATGTGAAATCCCTGTGCTCTGGCCTCTGGAAAGAGCAGGCTGGGATTGTGATCCATGTCGTGTGGTTCAGGCTGGGGGAAATTAGAAAATTGGCAGCAGGGGGCTATGCAGGAGCTGCTCACTGTCACTGCAGTTACTAGCTGAATCTGTGCTGGTAGAGTTGGGGTTTACAGGGTGCTTTTAGGGGGTGTTATTGCTGGGGCAGTTGGTGATGAAAGCTGAAGGGACTCCGAGCAGCCTGGTCTACTAAAAGTTGTCCCTGCTCATGACTGTGGTATTGAAACAAATGAAATCTTTAAGGGCCCTTCTAACCCAAACCATTCTGTGAGACTTTCTGTGGGCCCAGACCCATCCCCTTGTGTGGAGCTCACCAAGCTGAAGTCCTGTGTTTGACAAAAAGTTGAGGCTTTACCTGTCTGGCCACTGCTGGCTGACAGAAATAATGGCTTCTGGCTGGGCTCTCCAGAGGAACAAACCTGCTCTGGGCTTTGAGGACAAGTTCTGCTGCTGCCCTGCCTCTGTCACTGCTCAGTGCTGGCCCTCAGGAAACTCCTCTCCTGCTTTAACATCCTCTTTGCCTCAGCCACACCAGTGGCTTCCTCCTGCTTCCTCGGCCTCAAGGTCAAGTCTGCTTCTCTTGGTCTAATGGGTTTTTTTGGCATATTTATTACGTGTTTGAATGTGTCTACCACTCAGCCTTTGAAGCTGTCCTCTCTCCTACCTGAGTCTGGTTCAATCATCTGTGCAATTACTGGTTGTATTTGGGTATTATCTGAGATTGAATGCTGTAGTTGTTAATTTGGGCTTTTTTAACAGGGCTTTAAAAATAAACTCTCATGCTGCACACACTGAGGGAAGCAAGGGCTGAGTACATTGGCTCATGACCCCTTCCCAGCCAAGCTGAGCTGGCAAATATTTCTTAACTACAGAGAACAAGTCCTGTGCACTGTTATCCTGCCATAAAAACAAAGGACAAGTGATAAAGCCTGGGGTTCACAGTTTCTAGATGAAGCAGACCAACAACTTTCAGCCTTTTTATTGCACTTCTTCAAAACTCTCAAAATTCTCACTCCTCAGCATTTTATTGCAGTGATTGTATCCTTTGTTTCTGACCTGGGCCACTGCTGCTCTTTGTGTCCCCTGACACTGCCCACAAGGTGCTCTGGTGTTTTTCTTGCTGATGGCACTGACTTCATCCAACTCGTCAAATGTCTCAACATCTGCTTTCCTATGCCTCTTCCTTATGCCTGGGTGCAGCCACTTACCTGCTTAAATATCCCCCAAAAGCTCATTTTAAGTAAAACAATGTTAATCTAGAGCAGATGCCTAAGTGCATCTTGGAGAGAATTGCTCATGGCTGCGGGTCTGTCATCGCTCCGCTCGCGGGCGCGTTCTCCCTCGCTCATGTGGTGAGCACCTGGAGCTGGTGGTAACACACTGAGGGCTTCCACCTCCAAAATCCAACCTCTGTCTTTGTTCTGCAGCTCGTGAGATTTCTTCCCATGATCCAGGGCCTTGCATGTGCGTAGAGGCAACACAGAGCCATCTCCCACGTTTCTCTGTCTGGGCACCTGCATAAGCCTGGCTCCTTTCTGCCCAGGAAATGTGTTATGACAAGGTTCTGCTGGCTGTGTCTGCAGCAGCACTTGCTGGCTGCTCTGCTGACTCTCATCTAAACAGAGCTGATCTCCAGCTGACGTTGGCCAACCCATCTCTCAACCCCTTGAGCCAGAAGAAGCTACAGTTTCTTGTGTGGCCCTTAGCTTTATACCTTTTCCTTGGAGTTCAGCTTCTGGAATGGTCCTTACTGGCCTGTGCAGCTCTGAGGATCATTGGCAGATGTGGAGTCTCAGTCAGTGTCAAGGAGCAGATCTTGGGGAAGGTGGGAAGCCACACAGTACCCAGTGTAACAGCATGGAAATAGCTTCTCAAAAGATGCAGGTGGGAGTCTAGGGCCAGGGCAAGTGACAGATATTGAAAGCTGCTTTTTACTGAATGAGTTGGCTTTTATTTATTCTTGTAGCCACTGTAAGTCAAGGGAAAGGCCTTGAATTTTTAATCTATATATTGGTTTGCTGCCTTTTGCAGACCCATAAGGAGGATGGTAACTCGCTCCCTGCTCCATCCTGATGGCTCAGCTGTCTCAACAATGATTAGATTCTTCCCTGAAGAAAGCAGAGGAAGTAGAAGAAGCTTTATAGGGAGAAGAGGCTTTATATGTGAACGCTTCTTCCCACTCTCCTGTTAATACACATCAAATTCAGGGGGAAAATTGGATGCAACAAAGATGTCTCAGAACTGTAAGAGACTATTTGGATGAATCTTTCATGTCAGAGTTATGTTTTTTGTCTTGCATGAACATCTGTGATACTTTTGAGTGTGATGTGTCTCTCCTGAAAATAGCAGAGTGTAGTGAGAGCTCAAGCAAGTGCTAATATCAAGAGATGTGGGTAGATACTGTTTTATCAGATATTTCCTTTGTAGACAGAAGCCCAGGAAAAGCCAGGCTTTTGCAATGGAAGCAAAGCTCTGAGCCTGTTCCAGCTCCATGTCCAGCAGGACCTGGGGGAACTTAAAACTATGAAAGGCAGCTAAGTGACACAACACTGTTGTTGGGAATCCAGTCCCCAATTACCTGCCTGAAAACCTCTATGGGAAAACTTCTATGCACCCACAAAGACAAAAGAAGGTCAAACCCTGCGTAATTTCATTATTCCAAGTTCACATGTGATACATTTGGTGTCCTTGGCCAGATGTGAGATAGATTCGGAGTCAACTTTACCCAAAGACATACTGGTGCTCTTCTTCTGGGCAGAACCTCACGCCATGCCCTCCTCTGAAGTCTTCTGGTCCAGCACCTGGTTCATGTCTGTGACTCCTTGGTCAAGGCTGCCATCTCCTTGGTGAATGCAGCTTCTTGATGAATGTTAGGAAGTGTCAAAAGAGACTTCAGTGCAGGGGTGAAAAACATGCAGATGGAAAATAAGTCAGAAGGACTTTTGACCCAGGAAAAGGCTCTGCTGGAGCTGTCTGGGGCTGGGTCTCCTCTCCAGGTCCGAGTTGCTGTGCTTCCTTAGCATCACACTCCAACCCCCTCCTCTGAGCTGACTTGCAGCCCTGTTGGTTACACCTTTGTACACACTATCTCATGTGACCAGAGATCCCCCAGCAGCCTTGATTTTTCCTCTGACCCATCATATGGGAGAAATTTAAGACAGCTCAAGTGGCCTTTGTTTATTTATTCTGCCCCTCAGCCATCAGAGATTGCCAGTGCCGTGGTGTGAATTACAGTAACAAAAATAAATGCACTAATTGCTGCTGCTTTATATTGGAAGTCATTCTTGCTTATGAAAACATCTCAAAAAGGTGCAGAAAGGAGACACATCTGGGCCAGGCCAGGCAAATCAACTGTCTTAATGAACCATTAACACAGGCTGTTAAAAAACCCACACTGAACCCAGGTGAAGTTCCCACACTGGTCTCTGAGCTTTGGATAAAGTTCTTATTACAAGCACAGGAGTGTTCGTGGAACAGTGTGAATAGAAATGAAGGAAGAGCAAAACAAGGCAGTGGCAAGTCGAGTTTATGCCATGAAGGAATTCACACCCACTGGAGTTGTATGCATGGCTGTAACCACATGGTTCTGCTGCAGCCCCATAGCCATAAAATTGACACAAAAAAGAAAGGATGGTGTGTGTGGAGGGGAGGGGAAATGCTAATCATCCTCTTTCCTTTCATATAAATGTGTTAATGGTTTAGTAAGTGTTTCCAAAAATGTCTGTGTGAGATTAAAATAGAAACCATGGCCAAGTTTAAAATGAGCTCTTGGATGGGGGTAAATCCTGGTGATCCCATCCTGTCCAAGGCAGAGGAAAATGTGCAAATGCACGTCCAGGAGGATGGAGAAGGTGAAGTGTTTGTGCTGGGAACTTTCTCTTGGCTCTTTGGGGAGCTTGGTCATCCCAGCCAGTGGGAACAGTGCTCCACATAAGTAAAAAGTACCAGGTACCAAAGCATGTGAGAATTGCCATGGAAATCAGGAGTTGTTACTGGGAAAGCAGGAAAATCATGAATGATCTGGAAAACCATGGATTGTTGGAGCTTCCTGTCCTCTGCTATGTAATACCACACCCCAGACCATTGAATTCCTTTCTGGGGAGTTGTTTGTCCTTGCTGCTGCTGCAGCTGCACAGGACATCAGGCTGTACATGCATTTTGGGGGGAACATAACACACACTTCCCATTGCAGCTCTGGGTTCTGGCCCACTGACTGGTCCAGAGGAGGAGGAGGAGGCAGGAACTATAACCAGGGCATGGGAATCACCTGGGAATCCTCTGCTGTGGGTCACAGTGGGATGTGACAAAACCCAGGCAGAAAAAACCCCAAATTGTCCATGAGTATCTCAACTGGAAGGCTTTCCCAGACATGTCTCTAGGGAACAGAGTGAACCAGGAGGTAGGATCAGAAAGCTGGGGGTAGTATCCACAACTTGCCAGTGGCTGGTGGAGGATGCCCTCGATATAAAAGTTTTGAGGGGGCTGTAGCTTGCCAGAGGATCTGGGAAATCACTCCTGTTCCCAGTATCCACTGCAGTCAGAGACCCACACCCATGGTGAGCAGGAAAGACTGAGGAATTGGCTTCAGGACAGATCAGATGGAAGCCGTGCTTAAATGAACGTAATGATGTATGGAAGTAAAATGTTATTTTGGAACTAAAAGTTTAAATATATATAACAGTAACGAAGGCAGGAGATCTGCGTTGGGAATGCCAGCACACTCGCTGCTTCCAAGGTTTTATTTTAAAGTCAGGATACTGGAAACACTGTTCAGAATGTTTCCAATGAGCTGCTAGGCCTCCTGGAAGTGCTAAGGCCATGTTTACTAAGAAACTGCATGGTAGGTCCTGCTGGAGGATGTTTGGGAGCTACTGACAGCCACGGGGTCTCAGCTTTAGTAGTTTGGTGGCTGAACTCTGTGCAAAGCCATCCAAAGGACAGAGCCTGTAGGATGAAGAGGTCTCTTGTTTCTGGGAAGTAATGGGAGCAAACATCCTGGAAGCACTCACTGCACCTGCAGCTGTCCCACTGCCCTGCCTCTGTCAATGCCCCTGAGACAGGAGCATGTCCCCAGTCTGCTCCATTCCAGGGATTCTGTTGCCTTTCTTGGCACAGCAGGGCAGTGTCCCAGCCCCTCTCAGCCCCTCAGTGCTACTGCTGCAGCAGGAGCACAGTGACAGCAGGTTTTTCTGGGTGAAACACACCTACAGGGATGGATCTGTTGCTCCCACCGTGCTGCTGGGATATTTTTGTTATCATTGTGATTAACTTTCTGCTGTTGACTTCCGCCTGTGGGCTTGTAAACTCAAGCTGCCCATTTGCTACAGGTCTCAAAGCATCATCTTACAAGGAGAGAAAGAATTTTCATTTATAATCCATGAGACCGATTCAGGGATGGGCTGTCTTCCTCCTCCCTCTGCCAATAGATCTCTAAGTGAACAAACAAATGTCTGGAAATACAGGCAATTTAACTTGGAAGAGATATCATCAGTGAGGTTCAGAGGTTAATGGGCATGGAGGATTTATAACAACCTAGGCCTATAAAAAAAAAAAAAAGGGGGAGAAAAAAAAGGAAGAGGAGAAAAGAAAAAAAGGAGTGGGTAGTAATCTAGTTGACATCTATTGTTCTTTGTATAACAGCTCATCTGTATTCTATCTGGTCCAGGGTATTGCAAAGAGAATTTAAAAACACATGTGTGCAAGCACACACACACACGCACATCTATCTATATATATATGTGCACATATAAACTGAAATATAATGAGGGAAAAAGCCCCTGTAAGTTTGAACCAACAACAGCAATCCATATATCTTTATTTGTTGCCAACATCCAAGTGCTGAACTCTCAAGGAGCCTGGATCTCTGCCATCATCTGTCCGTGTCTGATCTCTTTGGTAAATACGACGGCTGCCAAGAATGAGGCAAACGAAAAGCGCTCGCAGATTAGAAAGAAACACATGGCAGCCACTGACCTGCTGAAATCATAAAATACGTCATGAAGTAAGAAAAGAGGGGAAACAAATCATCCTCTCAGGGACTGCCCATCTGCTCGCATAAAGCCACAATCATTATTGCAAATAAATACGTTCAGAGAGAAGTCTGGGAGTCTGGGAATAATTTGGGGGGAGGTGGGTACCTTTTTGTGTGTGCCTTTGGAACTCTCTGGAAATTTTCCTACATAAACAAGGTGAGATCATCATCCAGAAATAGATATCTATCAATTAATTATGTAGGGAGCAAATCCTTATTTTATGGGTACAATTAGGAAAAAAAAATATTCCAAGACAGGATGGGGCCATAGCGTTGGAAAGGAACCCCTGTGGAAATTGCAGGTCCATGTTTTTCCAATGAAGGATGGA
This sequence comes from Certhia americana, assembly GCA_018697195.1. NCBI lineage: Eukaryota > Metazoa > Chordata > Aves > Passeriformes > Certhiidae > Certhia > Certhia americana. The sequence continues at coordinate 17,275,943 of CM031868.1, read as the reverse complement.
TCAGTATTTATCATCTGAAAGACTCAGCAGTGTGAATAGTGGCTGTGTTTTTGCTGTGGAGTGAAAGGAAACACATCTTGCTCTGCCTTTTTATTCCCTTGGTGTTCCATGGGGATTTATCCAGGTATTGGATTCAATGTAAGGGTCCTACTTGGGTTAGTTTTGGGTTAGATTTTTTCATTGGAGTTTTTTTGTTTTGTTTTTTTAAGCTTAACAGATTAAATTTGACTGGAGCCTGCTAGGGGCCTGGCACAGTAAACGTGTCTTCCTAAAATCCAGGATTCCAGGGTGAATAGGGGCTGATTCAAATAAGCAGGAGGAGAAGGTTGAAAACAAGAGCTACTTTAAGAAGTTGGTTCCCCTTCCCCTTTGTTCTTTTCCACCAAACTGCGCCAAAAACTTTTAGCTTGAGGGTTATCCTATGTTTGATGGTACTCCATTCCTGCCCAAGACAAAGCTGCAGGTACAAGGCATTTTGTAACTTGGGAATATTTTCCTAAATATCACACAAGGATGTGCAGCACATCCAGGATGGACTGAGCCTGCAGTGGGTCTGTGAGTTCCCTCAGGTTCCCACCACAGGGTTCAAACCATGTGTTCTGGGTGAGGAGAAAAACATTTGAGGATGGGATTTCCAACGGAGACCTGTGAGGGTGTCCTGGTTTGGCATTCAAAGGTCTCCAGAGGAAGTTCCACACTCAAATGGTTTTTTCCTCACCCAAAACAATTAATTTGAGTCCCATGGTGGGAATATGAGTGGGAATGTGTTCTGTGCATCCCCATCTCCTGTGGGAGGCATCTGGTGGTGTCTGGGGAAATCAAAGAAATGGAGTTCGTGGGTGTTTAGCTACGTGTCTTTCTGAAATACATGGGTCAGGCAAAGCAAAGTTTCAAAGCCACCAGAACAGAGAGAAAAAGGTGGTTTTACAGGTTTATTCCTTCCTATCTGGGTAAGCAGCTGAGCACATGATGTTGGTATCTCCAAGCCCCCTGGACTTGCTGTGTGTCTGTACGTGTACGTGGACAGAGCTGAGAGGTGTTTGGTGATGGCAGAAACTCTCACCTGAGGTTGCTCTGTCCCAGAGGTTTGGCTCCCTGGCTGTGCTCGTGTGCAGGTTGTGCCTCAGGGTGCATTTGTGCTGTCCTGGGAGGTGTCTGAAAGCCCAGGGCAGCCCTGTGTGGGGTGCAGCCACCTTTGAGCTGCAAATCCAACTGCTCCTATCACACCTGGCCAGTGGTTCTGGTAAGGGATGATGTGCTCAGAGCTGTTTGAACTAGGAAAAGCACCAAACCACTCCGAACAGGCTTTTCCATGATGCACTACAGACCTCCACGTGCAGCACCAAACCTGTGCACTCCAACCTCTGCTTGATGTAAACCAACCCCCTCAGTCCGTTTTACCATTCAGTGATGCTAAAATCCCAGGTTTGGAGAGGTTACACGTTCCTGGATGTTCAGCAGATCTCTCAAGAGCCCATATGAAATCTGGGGCAGGATGAGAAAGAACTGGCCAGCTGTCCCTGGGCATCCTGCCAGCTCTGCCCCACTTGCTTCCCCTTGAGTGATGATGTGAAGGAGCAGTAAGACACTTTAAACCTTAGGAACTAAAAAACCCCACAAATTCATAACCTTCCCAGTCTCATTTCAGGGTTTCAAGAGTTAAAAGAGCAGCAGTTATACCAAGAGAGACTTTGCTGTGAGATGACTTAGCAGAGTCAGGAAGAAAATGAGGAAAAATTCCCCAGCTCTGAGTACAGGCTGGCTCTGTGACCCCTATTTTCTGGGAAAGCCAGCAGGGTAGTGGAATCCTGTCACAACGTGCTAATGTATAGGTCCCTCCTCAATATCTAAAATTGAAGATTTCACGCCTGGTGCCAAGCAACTCTAAAAGAGGGGTTTCCCATCTCTGTTGGCTGCTGCTCTTGTTATGCTGTTGTGCCTTTAAAACTGCATGAAGGATCCCAGCTTTCTGCCTTCTTCGAATTTATTTTTAATATTACTCAGCTTTCCACTCTTCAGCTTTATCTCCAGATTCCTGTGGGAGTGTTTTTCTGTGGGTAAATCCCAGTGCAGGCCACAGTGTCCCCCTTTGCAGGAGATATCCTGCTGCAGGGGGTACCTGGCCACTCTTCCTGCCTGATTATAAATCCAGAAGGTGTTTTAACATAATCTCCTGAGCATTTGTTAGCCTGTATTATTTCCCTTGGATTTATGATTATCTTTACACACTTTGCAGTTATTTTCTGATCTTGTAATTCTCTTAGCTTCTCCTAACATTGAAGCTAACTTGATGAATTACATCTTTTGCTTAACCCTTTGCCTGCTGTTGGCAAGGTAAGTTGGTGGTGTCCTCTTCCTCTCTTGTCCTACAGGACTGGAATTTCTGGCTTACAGTTTTAGTGGATGGCTCTTCACCAGTATTTATTAGTCTGTGGAATGGCAGAAATTAAATTTTTCTCTTTGACTTACTTCATGCCAAAATTTTTATCCTTAGTGACAATAGGAATCTAGATATATAACATGAACTGCAATATGTCATCTTCAGAAAATAATGATCCAGCCTATTTATCATATTTTTAGTTTCCTCTTTATGGATCCCAGGGGGTGCTCTGTTTTGTTTTCCTCTGGTTTTTTGTCTTCGTTCCAAGAACAGTGATGAAATGACATATCTTTCTTATTCCCTCGAGATCCTGGGCTTACATGCTTGCTGTGCTACAAAAGTTAAAGCTCCTCATTCCCTCAGGGAATGTTGTCTCCCAGTTGCTCAAGCCTTCACGGGGCTTTGTGCCAAACTGTGCTGGATAGCACGTTCCAGCTCTTGTAAAGCCAAGGATGGGGGTTAGAATGTTGGGATTTTGCTCCAGCCCCCCTCAGCCTTGCTCCTGAGGATGCTTCTCCCAGGAGCTTGTACCTCAGGCGCTGGTTCCACCTCACCCTCTCTTGCTGCTACAAAATCCAGCTGAACTGGGGACCTTACCTGGTTTAAATAATCCTGCACTATGGCAAGGATTTGATTCCAGGAAGCGCCACAGCTGGGTTCCCTCCCCTGCCTCCCAAAACACCCTCCCAGTGCAGAATCAGGAGAGGTGGAGGGTGGGGTGTGTAGGGGCTGCCCCTACAGGAATTCCCTCCAGGAATTGCTGCAGGAGGGATTGCTCCGGACACACTGCCTGCTCCCTGCTGCCTCACCCTACCCCAAACCTTCCCTCCCCATCCATCCACGTCCCAGCCACAGCCTGCAACTTCTTTGTTAATCACATCACCAAAATGAGCTGAAGTTTTGAAAAAGAGGAGAAAATTTCTCTGTGGTTTTGGTGCATAGGAATATCCCAAATAAACTTTGCCAGGAGGAGATGTTGGTGGGATGGCACCTCTGTGCTGCTTCTGAGCAGCTCTGGCAGCACCTTTGAGGGGCCTTCACCAAGGGGACCCTGCTCTGTGGGGTCCTTCATCATCCTAATGGTGACATTATTTAAGGCTGCTAACCTGAATTTTTAGGTAGCCATTTAACCACGGTCACTGTAAATAGAGATAAGTGCAGGCTGTCAAGCTTCTTGCTGAAAATGATGCTGTTGATGTGGGATGGTCCAGGCTTGCTGGGGAGGTGACCCTCCAGCCCACAGCACTGTGGATGGGGTGCTGAGGTGAGGTTACCCAGTTCTGCTCCCAGGCAGGAAGGGGACCACAGAATCGTTAAGGTTGATGTAAGATTGATGTAAAAACCCCTGAGATCCTCGAGTCCAACCATTGAGCCAGCAGTGCCACATCTGGGTTTCTCTCTGAACGAGGTGCACGTCGGGCTGAGCTGCACTGAGGCTGCTGCAAGGATTGCTCGAAAACCCAAGCAGATCCTGGGTCTGTTCTCTCCTGCACCTCGTGCAGCCTGTTTGGGTGGTTTAAGGGAATGCTGATCCCATGCCAGATCGCATGCTGGTGAGCCATGTTGGGCTGTTATGAAAATCATTGCATTATGAAGCATAATATTGGCAAAGGTTCTCTCCTTTAAAAGTGCATCCTGGGGAAATGATATGTCTCACTCCAGCTGAGAGCAAAAGCTTGCTTTGAGCCCCCAGCTATTAAAGCATGTTCCCTTTCTCGTATGGCTGTGGTGGGAAATGGAGGCAGGACAGAAATGTGGATCTGTGTTGTCCTCCTCTCCTGATGCTGGGCAGGAATCGGGCTCTCTCTTCCTCTGTGTTAAAGGAGGTGACCTTGCTTTGCTGAAGGGTTTAGAGCTGCTGGGTTGATGCATGTCCATATACAAAAACAATGCTTTCTGTGCAAACAGAATGATTTCTGCTTGAAGCAAAAATTAAATAAATTTCTGTATCAGATGACAGACCCCAGGATATACATGTAGGTTCAGGGATCTCTTCAGTCTTCTAGCCATGTAGGAAAAGGTATGGTGTGCTCTTCAGAAACATCTGAAGGCATAGCAACAGATGTTGAGCTGGATTAAGGAACTCCACTGCTGCTGGAGTGAAGTGATGGCCACCTCTGCCAAAAGCAGGGACAAACTCATGGCACTGAGGGCTGAGGGCAGCAACAGAGTGGGAGGACTTGGATTAAGGGAGACAAAAGCCCTGAGCTCTGCTGTGCCAAAGTCAGGAGAGAATGATCTTCTGTGCATGCTAATATGCCTTAATAACCTCATTAGGCGTAGAGGCACTCGATCGACAAAGCTCCTCCTTCATTCTTTAAGTGAATTTCAAGATTTGAGGGTAAATCAAGGATTAGCAGGCCTTTCAAAGGCTTAGGGAAGCATTTTGTGTGGCTGGGATTAAATTACATTTTTATCAGGCTGTAGAAATGGGCTCTGCTTCTGCCTCCCAGTGTGGGACTGGTCGGGCTGGTGTGGGGCTGTGTCCCACTGGCAGCATCAGTCCAACACTGGGCTCAGGAGATCCCACCCCAGTGCTGCTTGGGGATCAGCTAGAGAAGCCCGCTGGAGCTGGGGAGGAGGGCATTTAACCATCCTCTGCCTCCACCCCAGCACAAACACATCTTTTAGCTGCTGCATCCTGCACATGGGGCAGTGCCTGCTCTGGGGGGTTATCCAAAACCAAGGACTTTTGCACCAAAGCATCCAAAATTCAGGAAACACCTGTATGTTTGCACTCTGGTAAATGCTTAGGATTCTGCCTAAGAAAAGGCCATTGTTCTGTGCCAGACAGTTAATTATAAGGAGCCTGCAACCTTGCTAACCCTGTTTTATTTCCTCTGACACTGCTTTCCTGAATTTGGCAGAGGATGTCCCATTTGTTTTGGTGAGAGCAGTAAAGAGAGACTGGATCACTCCAGGAACATCTCTTAGGAGAATTTAATCACTCTAAAAAGCAAAGGCCAGTACTGTGCCTGCAGAGCAGCTGGTCACAGAGCTGTCCTGGTGGGACAACACTATAATATCAGCAATAACAACACCAGAAGGCAGATCAGCTCCCTTGGCTGTGTGTGAAATCCCCTGTCTGTGGACAGGGCATAGCTGTAATCATGCCAATTACTTGCTTTATTTTAAGCTGCGTGGTTTAACATTGTCTTTATAGTTGAGCTTTGCCATAGTGAAAAACAGGTTAGAGGTGCACCTGGGGACGGGATGGTAAATCTGTGCCTGCCTTGAGGGAGAGATTAGCTGATCTAACAGTGTCTGTGTGCATGTGTGCATGTATATATATATATTTATTTATATATACAAATACTCAAAGAAGAAGGTTCTGGCCACTTTCCATGCCCTTTGACCAAGTGCTGAGCTATTTCAAGCAAACTGGAGCATGAGACCAATAGAACAAACTGCAATTTGTATTAGCAAACATTTGCAGAAGCAGAAACCAGGCTCAGCTTCTTGATGCGACAGAATATAACCCCACATACTGAGGAGAGGGGAAGGGGAAGGAATCTTACAGCCCAGCTGAGCCCCTGTTGCAGGGAGGGGACCTTTGGGCTCTGTGGGCTTTGCAGTGATATAAAAGCCCATTTTTGAAAAATCACAGCTCGTTCACATTAGGGCTTTGGACAGGTGTTAAAATCCTTACCACAGCCCGTCTTGTGCATCTGTGTAGCTGGTCTGGGTTCGCCTGCATGGACCACCTGTCTCTTCAGATCTAACTTTATTCTTTGCTTATGTTTCCCTGAACGCCTTGGGCAAACAAATGTAGCTCTCTTAATGAAAAATGCATATATTTTGGTTAAATGGATCTTGCTGTCACTGCGTTGCTGCCTTCCCCTCAGTCAGGGCTTGCTAACAGGCTGGGCTCCACACATGTGCTGAATCCATCATCTGTCACGAGTGTGCACCGAGGCATGTAAGGACCCAGCACTAACTCTATTTCCTAGCAACCAGAGGAAACCATCACACACACCACTATTTTTCCTCTGTCAGCAGGATTGCTCCAATTTATGTAACCTACAAAATGTGTGTTATCACCACAATAAACCATATATTCCGAGGTGTTATTTACAGCCAGATAATCACAGCCCTGCAGGCCTGGTGCCTGATATGTCCTCACTTGGGACCTCAGTTCTCTGGAAACCCCATAGAAATGTCATCCAGGGCTGCTTTGACAATGGCACTAAGAACTTAATTATGGAGGAAGATATCAAACGGTGTGTGGCATGCTGGAGTATGAAAAGATAGCTGAAACCAAGTGGTGTTGGAGGGCCTTCATTTGCAGGGTATGGAGGAGTAGTTGTAAGTGTGATAACCAGGTGGGATGTATCCAAAGGGGCTGCTGCTGAAGCTTAGCTCTCAAAAATGAGAAAGATGAAAGAATGGAGGGGCAAATTCATTGTAGGGAATGTCTAGAAACAACGTTTGTTGGTGCCCAGCCCTGCAGCTGGATACCTGTGTTGCCATGAGGTGGAAGGGATGGGGCATCACTCCAGGGCAGGAGCATCTTTGCACGGGCTGCTCAGGGCCTCTGCAAAAAACTAGGGTGTTGAATTCTTGCAGAGGATGATCTCCTGGGGAATTTGTCCCTTGTGGTGTCCTTAATCCTCGTGCCCCATCCTGCTGGGTGGCCTCTCTGCCATGGTGGAGTCAGTGGAAGCCTGTGTAGGAGCGGGTGCCACCTGCCAGCGCTGGATGCTGATCCAATTAACTTTTCTAGAAGAAAAAGGGCTTCTGGCTCTTTGGCGCATTTGCAAATCACAAGAAGCAAATGATTCAATCAACAGATGAATATCAAGCAACCTTAGTGAGCGGCTTCTGCATCATGAGCCTGTTTAACAGCAGATTGAGCTGCAGATTAGTGAGACATTAGAGCACAGTGTGATGCATCACAGCATAAATGGGAAGGCTGAAATCAGCACGAGTTTCCTGGAGAGCTGCTTTATTTTCCTGTAATGCCAAGCCCATTATAGCCCAAAGGTTCTTAAATAACTCTCCTTGCAATAGATAATAACACAGACTATGGAAGAAAATTGGGGAATACAAAAGGAGTTAGAGCTGTGGTGGAGGAAACACCATTTGCAGAGTGTTCAATAGAGTGGGAAAACTGTGCAGCGGCGGGGGGGGGGGGGGGGGGCTCAGAAATTCGTAGGGTCTCATTATGTGAGCCTTGCCATGGTCTAATCCAGAGCCAGGGTGTCCCATGGAACACCTGCCTGGATCAAACACCCTCCCAACACCCTACATTTCCTTCCCAACGTGAGGAGACATACTCAGCACAGCTGAATCCACATCAAGCCTCCACAGCAACTGCAATAACGATGATTTAGGGGGAGTATCACATCAGTTTTAGGTCTGAGGATCACAGAGGAGCAGGCAGTGCCAGCCTGACCCTGCAGAATGTCTGTGCTGGCTGCAGCCAGCAGCGGGGTATTTGGATTGTAACAGTGATGCAGAAACGGTTCACACTGTGAATGTGCTGGATGCCTCACCTACGGGATGCATAAAGGCACCCATTGCATCAGTTAAACAGGAGTGTGGCGGGCTGAGGAGATTTTGTTTGCTCATTTGTTAGCTATTCAACTCGAAATAGCGGAGCCTATTTACACATGTGGCTTATTATTTGGAAGTAGGCAGCATGATGCATAATGCGGCCTCTCAGTAAGAGCAGAGCATCATGATAATGACAAACAAGCCCGGGAAGGCAAGGTAATGCTTGTTTTTCTTGGCTGAAGCTCCTCCCTTATTGAGGTAGCAGCTTTGCCAGCTGAAAGACAAGCAAAGTGCAGAATAGGTGTTGACACACATCCCTGGCACGCTGCTGGGCTTTGAGAGGACTGGCTGCCTGGCTGGCTCTGGTTGACACCGTGCTGGCTGTGACCACCCTGTGAGGTGTGCACAAAGCCTGCTCCAAAGCCCAACAGCCAGTGCTGTAAGGGGAAGCTCTGGCAGGTCTCTGGACTCTGCAGGGTGGTGGTGGGCAGCACTCACCCTCCCCTTGCAGATCCTTTCCCCAGTGCTGGGTATGTGTGTGTGTGTGTGTGTACAAGGAGCTTCATGGTGACATGGGAAGGAGAAGTGAGCAGCTTAAGAATAACAGCCTGAGAACCAAAAAGTCCCCACAGGATTATTTTTAGCTTGCAACAGCTCCTGCTGTGATTCAGCATGTGGCCTGTGTATGGCTGACTCAGCCTGGCTGAGGATGTCATGCAGGGAGAAGGATGGATGGTGCAGAGTTACTGGAGTTCCCCTGGCCCTCTCAAGAAATCCTGGTCCAATGAACTCTTCTAGCTGGAGCTGAGTTACACTGGGACCTTGGCAGCAAGGCTTGTGTAAGAAAATCCACTAGTTGGAATAAGGCAGAAAGTGTGATTTAAACTGGTTCAGACAACTGTATCTGTGTCCAGAGAGTGCAGCAGAGCAACCTGGTGTGAATTAGCTGTGTGTCCAGGCAGTGCCTGGCACTGAAGAGTAGAGAGCCATCATCTGAGCAGATACAAATTGGGCACCTTTGTGGGTCAGGCAGGAAGCAGATGGGAAGCATCAGCAGGATGGGGTGGTTTGGCTGAGTGGAATGGCCATAGCTGGAGGAGAAGGGAAGAGAGCAGCTGTCAATATCCTGCCAGCCCAAACCTGCTTCCCTGTGGATATGTGGATGCCTCTGCTTGTAGCATAGGTGAGAGGGATGAGGAATGGGTGTGAAGGAACTCCAGGCAGGGTGCTCAGCCCCTGGTGTCAGAGGAGGTGACTGTGACAAAAAGTATGTCTTTGTCCTCATGCAAACCTTGTTCTTTGGCCAAAAAATACTCTCAGCATCAGCTCTTTGCTCTGTTGGGGGGAAGCAGTGTTAGGTTGGATACCAGGAAAAGCCTGGTGGGGCACTGAACAGGGCACTGAACAGGCTCCCCAGGGCAGTGGTCACAGACTCAAAGCTGCCAGAGCTCCAGGAGCATTTGGACAACACTCTCAAGGGTCATGGTGTGATTCTTGGGAATAGTAGGTGCAGGGCCAGGAGTCGGATTTGATGATCCTCATGGGTCTCTTCCAACTCAGGATATTCTATGACTCTAACCTCTTTTCTTTAAACACTCTCCAGGACATTATGTGGAGTTTCTTCATATTTTCTTAACCCTTCAGCCCCCCTGCACTAAATTAAGAGACTGTTTTGGCACACCATATATTTTAAGTGCTCTGGAGTGGTTCAGGGGGTTTTGGAGGCTTTCCTTGCTTCTCCCTTACAAAGCCCAGGTGCCAAGGCTGGTCTGGGTGCCTGATGAAAGCCGAGGGGCTCCCCTGTGCCCGCAGGATTTTCTGCTCTGCTCTCTTTCCCACTGAGTGATTTCAGTGTGTAACAGCATTACCGGGGCTTTGGCTTTGTTGAAACAGTTGCAGCAAATTAAACTTTCTCCGGGGCCATAGGAGCATGTGTGCGCTTGGAGAGAGCGAGGGATCTGCCACCCTCTCGGGCTGCTTTCCAGCCCCTTGGAGCTCGCGGTTGTTGGACCGATTCCCTGAAGGATTCATTTACCTCTGTTTACAGCTCAGCCGCTCATTTCCCTCAGGCTTTGGTAGCCTCTGCTTTTAGTGCAGAGGCTGTAGAGTGAATCCCTCTCCCGCCTCTTCTTGCTTGTGCCTTTCATTGCAGTGGAATGTCCCTTCCTGCTACATGAATGGGGCAGGTCCAACCCTCAGTGAGTGATTTACATGCAGTGATTCTGGGGATAATCATGTTTTAAATGCAGCTGAGCAGGCTGGCTTTGCAGAGAGCCCAGAAATACACAGAGCAGCTCTGGAATGTGCTGCAGCCCCACCTGTGCCAGGATGCACTCAACTTTGGGACGGGGCTTTGCAAAAATCCAACAGCCTGCTCCTTATAGAAGATATGACTTTCTGCTTTAATTGCATCCTTTTTCCCTCCCACAAGCACAGCACAATCCAGATTCCCCCAAGGACTTTTGTAAGCCCTTCCAAGGAGGGAAGGATCAGCAAGGCAAAATTTGCTCTGAGCTCCACATGTATTTTGAAGTGTTTCCATCTTGCACCGATATCCATCTGTGTATTTCTGTGTAAGCATCTTCAAATCGAAGCTCTGATGTGCTAAAATATGTCCTAGACAGTTTTGATGAGACATGACATTTCCAGATACAAGTGTTAATGATAGGCTGACTCCCAAATTCCTGCAGTATGGGTAACCTGGCTGTAGAGAAGAGTCACCCCAAATTACTTTTGGTCAGGGCACAAAGCTGATCTTGCCATCTGGACAGGACTAACTAAGGCGAAAATCACTCTCTTGATTATGTTTTTTTCTCCAGTATGTTATTTTCAAAGAAAGGCTGCATTTCAAACCTTCTGTTCAGGACTCTATTTTACTAACTCCAGGTGACCAATGTACATGAGATGGGTACCCTTAAAGTTTCCTGAAGTTCCTGAGGTGTCATCTGTAGGTGGCTGGGATTTGGTCATCCCTACTGCCCCATGATCCTGACCCTCCCAGCCTTCCATGAGGGCAGCAGGCAGGGGGGAGGAAGTAAGGACCAGATAATTCCCTTCACTGTTTACTTCCTTAGGGAAGGCTTTGTCCAATATCCAAAATGAGCCAGCAATATGAGTAGAAGTGTTCAGATCCAATCCATTTCCAACTGGGTATCAGGCACCAGGTCTCTGAGGGTATTTAGGGGTCAGAGTGGTCTGAATTTTGTCTGGGTCCATGTTTCTGACCAAAGTCACTTTAATTAGAAAAAAACAGACTGCAGTAGTAACAAGTTTTAAAAGTGAAATTAATTTTTATGCAAGACATGGCCTTTGCAATACCTGCATCCCTTGCACTGCCCCTGTGTGGATTACCAATGCTACACAGGTGCCACACAGACTCTGTATCTGAGCATCTGCCAGAAGCTGTTTGTCACTGGCTCTGTGTTCCTGATGCTGTCTGTGCTCTGCTAAGCCTAAGGTGTTTCAGTGGTGATTTAACATGTCAGTTCTTCTGAGCTGTGTCAGGAGCATGTGGAGCACAGTGCAGGATAGGGTGGGGTGCTCAGTTTGAGAAGGACTTAGGCTGATGCTGATCTAAGAGCTTGGGGAAACAGTGCATTCAGGATGCTCTTGCCTCTCATGGACAACCAGCCTCCACCATCTTCCTAGTTATGTGTGTTTTCCTTTGTTTTGCCTGCTCCCTACTTATTTCAGAAATGGGTTGTTTATAAACAACGTTTGTATCCCTGCTTAGCTCAGGAGGTGCAGTTTGAGCTGCTGGGGTGGTCCTTGCTGGCTCTAAACTGGCCAGGACTCAGCTGTGAGAATTCCTTCACATCCTTCCCCAGACAGGAGGGGACTGGTGGCTGGCAGCTGGGGCAGAGGTGGAGGTGTATTTAGGATCACAAGCAGAGCTCTGTCCCGGGCAGCAGTACTTGGTAACAATTTGTTTTATCTCGATGGGCACCAGACACTCAAGAACCGGGGACAACTGCAGCCGGCTCCGGGTGTAACCTGGGATTTCTGTGAGCGGATCTGCTCAAGCCTTTGAACAGCAAAGCACATCTTTGTACCTGCATGTTCGTGTGCCACACATGAGCTGAAGTCCTTGGGCGATTCACGGGCTCATCCTGCACAGCAGTGACTCCTCCAGCAGGCACAGAATGATTCCTGGCAGCCCTTCCCAAGCCCTACCTGTTAGTCCTGCTCCAATGTCTCTCCGGTTTTGCTGCTGCTGTTGTTGTTAATAAGTAGCCTGTGAAACCCTTGGAGGCAAATAAATATTTTGGTGGAGTTGGGCCGAGGAACCTTTCTTTATTTCCATGGTAACTACTTCCACTGTTTTGGGAAGCACATTTTCCAGGCAGCGGATTTGTCGACCTCGCTGCGCCAGGGGGGTATGACAGGGCAGGTGGAGATAACGCCTTGACAGGGTCGTGTCTGTGCCCTGCGATGTCCTCGAGGTGTTCGGAGGTCACATCCCCGTCCGCTCCTGCCGGGATCCTGTGTGGCACCGCAGCGGCGCTCGGCAGGGAGATGGAGCCGTGCCGGGAGGTGTTTTGGGCTGGCACCGCTCGCTTCCCTGCAAGCGCCTGCGGCTGCTCTGCCCCAGCGCTGGCAGCTGGGAATTCCCTGCCGCGGGAGGTTTTTGCTCACAGTTTAAGCAGAAATGATGCGGCGCGGGCGGTCGTGCCCTGCAGCGGCGGGGAGCAGCGCTCCAGCCCCTTCCCACGGCTCTTCTGCGCCTTTGGACAGAGGCTTTCCATGGTCGCTCCTGTCCTCTCCTGCTGGCACCTCTTAGCTGGGAGCTCCAGCCGCTGGTGGATATTCATAATCGGGTTTTATGCCCTTTGCTGGAGACTCACCCAAGTGGATTAGTTTACATGAGCTTCATACGCAATTTGCTGGCAAATGAGGTGCAGCCACCTCTTGTGTGGACCTGAAAGCCTCCGAGCTGGGAGAGAGGAATAATAAAGCTGGTGGGTGAGAGTGCAAGGGAAGCTGGATGTGGGAGGGAATGGAGAGGCAGACCAAGAGCCTCTTTCTGCTGGGAGCAGCACTGCTCCTCTGGTAGCTGCCCACCGGGCCACTGTCAAATTTGAGGGGGAAAAAGGCAGCTTGCTTTTTCAACCACCGTGTTTTCCTTGGTTGCTTGTGCATTTCGTTCCCCTCCCTGCCTCCAGGGTGACTGGGAGAACCTTAGCTCCATCCAGACCTTACCCCACCCAGGGGACCCCACCAAGCTCGGTGCAGTTTTGGGGAGGTACCTGGAACCTTGCAGTGCAGCCTCCTGTGCCTGACCTTTCCCAGCCACAGCTGGCTAGCTCCATGCTGAGTGACAAATCAAATTTAGAATGGAAAGGCTCAGGTTTAGAGGCTTAGAAATATACTGGTGCAGTGTCTGGGCTGTAATTAGACAAAGTGCTGCCTTTCCTCTGCCCTGTGGGAGCTGGGACATTCATACTACCCGGTACCTGATGTTTCTGACATCTACAAGGGAAAGCCTAACAAATAAGGGCTCCTTAAGTTTGCAGATCCTTAATAAATGTAGGGGAAAAGAGGATTTGCTTGATAAAATCAAAACAGAATTTTCTTCAGCTAAAATGGGAATAAAAAGATTAGTCTTGTATCACATCTAAAGTTTCTTTGATCTGGAGCAAGGTTCCTTCCTTTCAGTCCTCATTTACCTTTCTGTTAAAGGCTTTTTAAATTCAGCTTCATCATAAATCACCATTTAATTTAGAAATAAGCAATTTAATTTTTAAAGAGACTCTCAGAAATTTCAGATCTGGTTGTCAGAAACTTTGTCACAAAGGAGGGATTTCTGTTCTCAAGTGGGCAAACCTTTGTGCTCATCCATTAAACTTTGTCTCCAACAGACCCCATGGGGTTTTCACTTCTTGCTGTATTTTTGGCTCTGCAAAAAATAACACTCATAGCAAAATAGTTTGGTGATGGATCTGAGCATGATCCCCCAAACAGGGAGTGTGCAAGTTCAAGGCTCTCATCTTTGCTTTTTAGGGACCATTGGGGACCTACAACAGACCTGAGCCCAGGTGTAGTGCACATGCTGCCTCTAATGATGAGAGGAGGAAAATTTTCTGATTTTGAAAAGGTGGGGGTGACAAGGCTGTGAGACAGGCTGGTGATTTGAGAATTTGCACAGAATCTTTTGAAATAAATGGCCACATTAAAGTATCCCAGGCCAAAGTTATCAAGGCTAGGTTGAATTGGGCTTTGAACTTGTCTGGTGGAAGGTGCCCATGGCAGGAGGTTGATCTTTGAGGTCCCTTCCAACTCAAACCAGTCTATAATTTTCTGATTCCATAAAAAAATCACAAAATACAGCTTTGGGCTATGATCTGCATTTGAGCAGATCTTAATAGCTATTGCTACCTCAGTCCTTGTAGCAGGAGAGCCCTAAACCTGAACATTCAGGCCTGGTTTTTTAAAAAAGATGAGTTGACTTAGAGTGTGAGGAGGAAGCTCATCAAGTGCTTCTGTGTATGTGTCTGTGCAAGGTCACCTTTGCAGCAATTGAGGATTTTTTGCCCACCTGCTAAGAGAGCAATTTCCCCTCCTGGGATGCTTTGTTTGGGGTCTCTATGTCTTTCACAGGAAGCTTTAAATAGATGACTTTAAATGAGTAAGATTTACATCAGCAGGGTTGATAGGGATGTTATCTTCCCTTGTCTCCTGCAAGTCACAATCTCTGCTCACATCCAGAGGCATTAGTCTGCTGGGAATGCTGTGCCTGCCTGCAGTGCTCCAGCAAGCCAAGCCACCACAGGCAAGGGACAGTCACCAAAAGACACAGGATGGACTTTGACACTGCATTTGATCTGCACGTGAGGCTTTCTGCTTTCAAGGGGAAAATCTGTCTATTATAATTTCCTGCCAGTGGGTAAACTGTGCTTGTCAGCTCTCGTTAGGGAAAGGGCTGTTCCTGGGAGCTGGGCTTGCTGAGGCTGTGCATCTGTCTCCCCAAAGGAGGCCTGCAGCCCTCGATGAGCATTGTCACTTGCACTTCAATTTCCAGGTCAAACCCAACAAATTGCTGCTCGTTCATAAACGGTGGATATGGTGATCCCAGGGGCAGTAAGCCTGGATGTAGGATGGTGTCATTGCACTACCCTCATATTGCTCTTGGTCAGGGCTGGAGCCACTTTATAGCTCAGCAAATCAGCAGAAGATCAAGGCTTTTCAGGAGGGACAGCAAGGACTTTGTGGGTTTAGCTGTCTCTTCTTTTCCTGGTCCTAAATCTGCCAGCTGGGAATCCAGAGAGGATCTGCCCAGGTTAATGTCAGCTATGGGGAACTGAGGGATCATTGAGAAAAATAATTAAAGGTAGTAATGACTAAAGTTCACAGTTAAATAACTTATTTGTAGCTAACAAAATTGGCAGGATCCTGGAAAACAGCTATCTGAATGCTTTGACAAAGTTAACAACAGAGGAGCTGGAGTTTCAAAGTTAATTCACATGATGCTTCCCATCCTCTATGCCTGCTGCCAGCAGGGAGCCTTCACACCTCCTTCTGCAGGAGAGTTTCCCTTTGGCCA
This sequence comes from Certhia americana, assembly GCA_018697195.1. Taxonomy (NCBI): domain Eukaryota; kingdom Metazoa; phylum Chordata; class Aves; order Passeriformes; family Certhiidae; genus Certhia; species Certhia americana. The sequence goes on along the minus strand of CM031868.1, from coordinate 17,260,527 downwards.
CTTCCTTGTGACAGATGGTGCCTTAAACTGTCCAGAAAAGGTGATTTTAAAGTAGATCAGAGCCATCTTCTCCTGCTGTCCATAACACTGCCCCAATTCCTACACCAGCCATAGTGACAACCCACTCTGATGGCATCTTCTCTGAGACTACTCCAGCTGCTTAGGCCTGGATTTTGCAGCCCAGTATCATATTTCCAGGTTTGCTCCATTGATTGTTATAATTAATGCTTATTTTATTCAAAGAGGCAAATTGCTTCTTGATGAAGCAAAGGAGAAGCACTTCACTGTAGAAAACACGACAGTGTATTTAATTGGTATTGAGTTGCAGCCGCCGCTAATGGATTTTAAAAATACAATAATCGAAAGGAAATTGGCATAACATGACACGGAGATAAAATGTTCTGATGTATCTGGTGACCTGCCCCGGTACATTGTACTGCTGTGACTTGGGTCAGGCCAGAATACAGAAACAAACTTCATCATTCTCAAGCCAGATAAAAAAACCCAGCAGCAACAACAACAACAACAACAACAACAACAACAACAACAACAACAACAACAACAACAACAACAATAATAATAATAATAATAATTTTGGAAAGAAAATCAGTGGCTTTTCTGCTTTCAGAGTTCATAAGCCATTTTACTTCTTGTGTTGACACCAGCAGCTCAGGTCAGCCCAGCACAAGCTGTTCCATGGTTCTCCTCCAGTAGTTCACATTAGACCCTCTTCCTGCCACGCCTGGCATTGTGATTCCTTGATGAATTGAGTAATCCCTGTTATCTGCAGTGGAGCCCAGCAGGGTGAGCTGATGCATGGTTGAGGGGATCATCCCCTCCCTTGAGGGAGTGGGAAGGGATGGCAGCTCCCTGGAGCACCAAACTCTGGCACTTTAAGCACAAGTTTTTGAAAAACTTGAAGGAAGGCAAGGAGGCCTGTTTTTCTGGCAGGTTTTCTGCCATCCTTTAACTTATCAAACACCAGGTGGGGTTTGTTTGAAAACCCCATTGTGTGGAAACTGGCTTTGCCTTTAACCAGCCACTGATTCCTGCTCTCTGCTCAGCCTCCTCCAGGCTCTCACTGCAATTCTCTTTGGTGGATTAACCATCACCCAACGAGCTTTTACAAACCCTTCCACTTCTCCTCCCAAGCCATAAACCTCCTGTGTGCTCCCACGGGGCACAAACCTGGTAAACAAATCGCTTTGTCACACTCAAGCCGCGTCCTTTCAACAGGCGCCGTCATTTTCCTGTGCGAGCCTTTGCTGCAGTTCGCCTCATGCTTGAATACTTTGCTGAATATGATGGACTTAAACATGTGCTAAGTGCTTTGCTGAACTGGGTCTTTCTCCTGATTTATGCCAGGGTAGATTAAAATAGAATCAGCCCCTTAAGTGGTCTGTGCCGCGTGTTGTCAGCGCACCGAGACACCGCGACGGCGCTTGTGTTTTAATTAAAGGTTCCACCTATTTACATGGAGTCAATCAATCTTGGCACAAAAATGTCCTTGCAGTGGATTAGCACCATAGTGCAGACAAATGGCATTAAGCACAAATGGCTTTCTGGAGAAGTAATTCATCTGCATGGAAATGAAAAATACAATTATTTTAACTGATGCTGTCGTGTAATCAATCACGCTGGGCACGCCACGTGCCCCCCGTGTGTGCAGGGATGTGCTGGCTCTTTTGGCTCTGAGCTGGGATGGCAGTGTTCATACTGACAGTGGTGGGTACCCAAAGGGATCCAGCTGCCTCCCAGAAAACACCACCTGGCTCTACATGGGCTTCCAGATCCATTTGAGAGTATTTGAAGCTGGGCTCAACTCCCTGCAATGGTGTTAATTAGGTCATATGTAAAGCAGAAATGAGCAGAACGTGGCTTCACTGATAGGGTTTTAGTGGGCTCAAGGCTAATGGGTGTTTTAATGGGAAAACACAGCATTCCAGCCTGTTGGAACAGCAATAAGGGAATCTATGGGCCATCATTAATATACTCCTAGTGATTAAAATCATTCTTCCCTCAGACCTGCATCTCAATACACTCAAGGCATTTATTAGTGGTCCATTATATGCTCACTTCAATCTTACTGCTTAATTTGAACACTAATTAACATCATCATGCCTTCTAAAGCACAAATGGTACTTGGTAGGATTTCATTATCTCCATGCTCTGTCTGCAAGCAGAGAGAGCTTCACTTCACCTGAAAAACCACCTCCTTGGACTCATGGGGCCAGGGAAGGTTCCACCTCCAGGTCCCACCTCCCAGGTCTCACAATTAGGGGAGAAGTTGGTGAGAAGCAAAGCGATGACTTCATTTCCCAAGGCACTGGGGCAGTAGCCAGCAGGACAGCTTAGATGTCTAAACACTGCTTAATTATCAGACTGAACAGGGGCCCAGGGCTTGGGTTTGCTGCTGCTGCTGCTGTGAACTCTGCTCACTCTTGCTGGCTTGCCTGGAGCAGGGGGAAGGCAGAGCCAACTCAAAATGGAAAGGTTTACTGGTTCCAGCTCTCCCCTGTGCATTGTGCTGCCTTCTCAGGAAGGATAGAGTTCAATCAATCTTTGAAAGTCAGTAAGGGGTGTTTTCCCCCATCTAAATTTCTTAAAATAAATCTCCTCTGCTGTAGTTCAAGCCCTACCTCCTTCCCAGCAGTAGGAAAAATGAACACCAACTTTCTGAAGGAGCCTTTTATAGATTTGGGGACTTTTATCATCTCTTCCTGAGGCTTTTCTTCTCTCTAAACTGAATTATGATCATTCCTTCTGCACATCCCTATGAGGCAAGAACTGTGCTCTGTCTCCTTGTCCCCTTCCAGCTCCTCCAGCTCCTTCCCACTTAGGCTCTGTAAAGTTTCTACTTCTGTCACCTCTGGCAATAGCTCCTACTAGGATACTGGCTTCCCCCTACTCCAAAACAGGATTTGTTCCCTTCATGTTATAGTTCCTAGGTCCTCTTCTACCTCTTAGGGCTGTTGCCTAAGCACTCATTTTGTATTTTGTATTTTTACAGCTAATTATTCTTGGTTAAGTGCTGAAGGTGCTCAGGCTGCTGGGCTGTTGCCTGTTTTTTTAGTACCGATTCTCCACTTCTCCAACTGAACTCTTCTTGGTGATACTTGAGCTTTTCTAGAGTCTAATAATTTCTCTTATTAGTCTTTTGAAACAGCAATAGACCCCCATTTGACAGCATCTCCAATAGTTTTAATATTGAACATGAGTAAAAGCATTAGATGGAAAAACTGTCTGGTGGGGAGGGAATGTTCTGCTCCCCGCTGCTTCCAGGTTTTGCAGGAGTTAGTTTCCCTTCTCAGAAATGTGTTTGTCACCATCTCCTTGGCATTGCTCTAGCTGAGAGGTGGGAGGGGGCTGTGTGAGCAGGGGTCCCTCTGTGCCCCAAGGCAGCAGAGACAGTGGCTTTGCAGAGAGCTAAAGTGACAGCACCTCAGGGCCAGAGCCAGTCCCCACAGCATTACCACTTAAGAAGAATCTGAGTTGCCATCAGCTAAGTGAGAGAGCAGATTGGCCAAGATTGAGGATGCTCCTTTCCCTTTAAGCTTGCTCTCCTTTGGCCTTTTGGCTCATACTGAGCTTAGCATCAGTTTAATATCTGATCCATCCCCTGTCAGGAGGCTGTCAGTGCTTTTGCAAGGGGTTAGACACTGTACATATTTCTTTTGCTGCCAGCTTGTTCCGATCCTGCCCTGTCATGATCTGGGGTTTAGCCTTTGCAGCTGATGTATGGACTGGGGAAGCAGCAGCAAAATTAAGTCCAATTTCTCAGCAGAGATAAGCAGCCCCGAGAGCAGGGAAGCGAGCTCCGTCTCAGCAGCAGGCACGGCGCTTCCCCTGGAACGGCGAAGACAGACAAGGTGTTGGTATGAATAAAAACTGGGTGCCAGGGAGAGGCTGTCAGTGACATTACTACCTGTCACACGTGTGTAAAGTCATCAAACAGCGGGTGGGCGGCCGTGACAGCCCTGGGAAAGACATCTCTATTAGCGCTCAGCGCCGCGCTGGGGCGAGGCTGCAGCGTGTTAAGGACAGGCAGGCTGTTCCACTTAAGGTGGAAAATGATATATTCGGCAACAGGAGTAATTTGATTTGGCTGAGGTTCACAGCGTTTTGGAATCTGATGTGAGTCTTCCTACCATTGGATACTGCCCCAGATTCCCAGTGTTGCAGCATATTGCATCTCCCTTTTGGGCTGCGTGGAGTAAACGAGCTTCTGAGCGTGATGGTTCGGATTTTCTACCCAGATGGGCAACTTCTCTCCTCTTCTGTTATAAACTGGATTTTAACTTTGCAAGAAAATATAGCAAGCAGGATATTCCTGCACCATCTGACTTATAAAAACAGCCAGCGATTACATCCAGAGGCTTCTTTTCTCTCCCAAAATTTTCAGCCCATCTCAGATTACACCTGCTTTCTAGAAATAGCCTTGGCTGATGATGGTTTGGTACTGGAAGGGTTTCCAGGAGCAGGATATTTTGTCCAGAAAGTGACTGAGGTGCAACTCTTACAGCAGAGAGGCATGGATGTGATGGAGTACACTGGCATCCTCACAGCTGGATCACCAGGGACTGAGCCTGAGACCCGAAAATCATCAGTTTAGGAGGTGAAGATCTAACTGGGACCACTGGGCACCTGGAGAAAGAGCAGGCTGTGTGAGCTGGAAATGAGGGAGCAGTGCTGTGAAACCAGCTTGAAATACATCCCCACGAGCTGTGTGTGCCAGCAGCTGGATGCTGTCTAGCTGCAGACACCTTGTTAAACTGCTTTCTTTCCCCTGCTAAAGCCAGGACTCGGTTTGCTCAGGCTCAGTGATTTGCATCAGCACGGTGCTTTGTGCTGGGCTGGGTGAGAGCTTGGAGGCAGCAGTGGGGCTGGTGCAGAGAGAGGCTGTCCCCTCCTCGAGCCACTTGGGAATGGCTCAGCCTTGGGGGAGCCCTGTGGGGCCTTGAGGTGACAACCACCATGCAGCAAACCCCACCCCAGGCAGAGCATGATGAGGACATGCACCAGCTGCCTGGTCCAAGGAGCCCGCCCACGCCGCCAGCAGCACCCTCGGATTTTGTGCCAACTTTTAATTGCATGAATTTAATTATAGGGATTTTCTGGCTGTGTCGGGGGCTGTGAGCATCTCCCCTGCAGCTGGGAGTGTGCAGCTCCCTGTGCAGCCAAAGCAGAGGCAGTAGCAGGGGAGCTCAGTGCAGGTGGCCAGGGCCGAGCCCTGCTGTCACTTGGCCAGAGGTGCTCTGTGGCCATGAGCTGAGCTGGTGAGAAAATGACCCTCTTCTTTCTGGGATTTTGTGTATTTTTCTGCACTGCAAAACAGCTTCATCAGTGAACCATCAGTCCTGCTTTTCCCTGAGCCTCCTCTATCCTGATGGTTTGGAGCCTGCAGAAGAGCTGGGGTCTATCAATGGACCAACTCTATCCATTGGTGGTGGTACTGCCACCAGTGCTCTGCTCATGCTGACAAAGCCATTCTCTGTATGAACTGTGCCTTCCTCTGGCTTACAAGGGGTTCTAAAATCAGGCTAGCTCTCCTGGATCATGGATGGCTGGAAGAAGAGATGAGCAGCTGGTGAGTGGCCATGGAAGCCCTCTGGGAGAGCTCTGCCCTCTCCCTTCCCCCTGCTAGTGCATCCAGGTAGATTCTGGAAAGCTGTATCTATCTGACATGGCCAGTTCTGCTGTCATCAGAGATGAGCACATCTGTGGGTTTCAGGCAGTTTTAGCAATACCTTAGCTACTGAAGATCCACAGATATTTGCAGTTTGCCCGCATGGCTCGAAGTTGAGCTGGCAGTTTGGGGTTAGAAGCAGTTTAATTCCTCCCTGTTCCCTGTGGTGTTCTGCTCTGCCACCACTTGACCTCCCTGCCCCTGCAGTAATAAGGTCAGCACGTGGAGCAGCTCTGCCTTCTTCCCACCAGCCCTTCCCTCTCAGGCGTCCCTGGAGTTTTCACTGCTTATTCCTGCCATTTTCCCACTTTGCACTGTTTAAAAACAAGCAAGCAAGAGCTCCCTGGAGCCAGCCGCTCATTTGCTGGCAAGGACTGCCTGTTAATCAATTAAAGCTCTGCAAACGTATTTGCAGCAGGGTGGATGATTAAGATGCTTTCTGTCCCTAATGCATGCCTGGGGAAGGCTTGCCTGCATTGTAAGGACGGGTGTATTGGTCTGGAGGTCCTGCAATTCTGCATTTATAGGTCTTGGAATAAAGAAGTCAGGTGTTCAGGACAGTGAGGGAATGGGAAGAGGTTTGGCAAAAAATCAGTGTTTTCCTAAGGACTGCTATTACCTGAGCCTGCTCTCCAGGGCAGGATTAGCTGATCTACTCAGAAGTGGCTCTGGGGAAACATCCCCTCAGGGACCATCAGGTGCAGAAGAGGTGGCTCATGTGGGCAGTGAGGGAAATGGGCTGATGTGGAGGATATTCAGGAAAACTGACAGAAGAGGTACTGCTGAGGTCAGCGCTGAAACAGCACCAAAGTGTGTTTGTACCCAGGCTAAAACTCATCAGTCTCACTAAACTGAGGTTCATGCTTGTGATTTTACACTCTGCTGTCAGAGCAAACCTCAGCTGTAGGAGCCTGCCAGCCCTTCTAAGCACTGCTTTAATTTCCACCACTGATCTTCATTTCCAGGCAGGAATCTGATTAATTTCAGAGCCTTAAGCAGGGAAATCAAAGGACAAAATCCATTCTCTCACTCAGTCAACAAAAGGGTACAAGGTCCTTGTTGAGTCTATGTGTCATTTTGGGCATTGCAATGGATTCCTGAGAAGTTCATTTTTGTAACAGTGATGTGCCATAAACTGTAGTGCAGTCCTTATAAAATGAAAATTGTATTTATGCTTGCATTTAGAGAAGTCATGTCCCAGTCCCCGAGCTGGCCACCGGTTCAAAATCCATAGTAAGTCAACTCAAAGAAGTCTTTGCACTGGCACAATTTATTGAGATGTGATTTAATAGAAAGACTATTAGTGTTCCAAAGGGTGACAGTGATTGGCTCAGGTTTGATATTTAATTAGATATTAGAGTGTCTGGCAAGAGAAAGATCCAAACCTTGGCCCAGGGCAAGAACCAGGCTGAGGAGGACTTTGCAGCATGGTGCTGTGGGTATGGAGTTATTTCATGGGTGGAAATTCTGGGAAAAAGGAAAATGGCTGGAGGAGCAGCTGAATTTGGGAGATGGAAGCTGAGGCATCCACACAGCTGGGAGTTGCTCAGTGCAAAACCCAGCGTGGCTGGTGATGCTGGCATGGGGAGATGAGGACCAAGGAGAAGGGGCAGATGGGATCAGAGGCAAATGGGAAATGGATGCTCTGCCAGGAGCACATTGCATTCCCATCCCAGCACGGCCCTAGGGAAAGCACATCGTTCTTTATAAGTCATAAAAACAAACCCTCCAATCTGCCCATTCACTGGGAATACTCGAAGAGAATTAATTGAGCCAATTAGTGATTTAAAATAAATATATATTTTCTATTTTGACAACAAGGTTTCAGACTATCACTTAGTCCATGAAATAAACTAAAAGTGGTGGCCAGAGCAGAGTCCTGCCCTACAGCTACCACCAGAGAGCATCCTTGTATACTTTTTCTGTGGAAAAAACAGCATCGAGCTGGGAAATAACCCATCTTTCAGCAGCCTGTCTCTTTTTAAGTGCTTCCCAGTCAGTAAAGATACAATAATTGAAAGTTGTCTATCAATCATGTTAGCAGACAAAACAACATTGTTTCTCTTCTCCTTTTCTCCAAAGTACTGGAGCTTGATTGGATTAACAATGTGAACAAAGGCACCGAGTCAAAAATCCCACTTAAATGTTTTCAGGTATAAAAGCACATCATCTTTGGGGAGGGAAGGTGCAAAATTCATTGTTTAGAAGCGTTCTAGGGGAATACTCAAAAGGCAAAAAACCCAGAAAAAGTATGGAGAATAGACCATGTCAGGACAAAATATCTTCGGGGATGAATTAAAGATCCTTTCAAGAAATTTGCGTGTCTGTAGCCCCCTCATCTGAAGCAGCTGATGTGGCCAGAGAAACAGGTCAGGGGATCAAGCTTTGACTCGTTTTGGCGCTATCTTGAGGTGTAAAATCCTCCTAAATCTAGGTTTGCACTTGAAGTCCCTGTGGATGCAGGGCCAAGATTTCTGGGATGGGCTGTGGCTGTGAAGCACTGCCTAAATGATGCTTTTGTTTTCCCTTTTGCCATCCAGGTGTTGCCCAGAGGCAACATCCAGGCTCCCCAGAGGTGCAGCAGTCACCTCGGAGCTCCTCCTCTGTTTTTAGGTGCACTTTGCAGTTCTCATAAGCACAATTTTCCCCAGAAATCCTTTCCTGGGCTGTGGCAGGTGTCTGTGCAGGTGGGTGACACCCTGGAGGGTTGGAGCAGGGGCTGCTCCTACGGTCCACAAACAACTTTGCTTTGCAGGGAACAGCTTCCAATGTTTATTTCTCTTCATCCAGGGCGTTCTGTGAAGAGCTCCTAAGTGGTTTCAGTAAAAAAAAAATAATGATTTGTTGGCTACAGGTCTGAAAAGTGGCAGCTCCTTCAGGCTAACAGGAACCTCTTGTCCATGCAGGATCACATAGTAAAAGGTTTACCAGAATTTTCTGCTTGTTTCAGGGCAGATTCTACATTGCTGCTTGCTGTGCTTGTTTTTGCAGCAGTGTTTGTGCTTTTATAGATACATTTATACAAACTGATTTAACAGAGGATGCTGAAACTGATCTAAGGTTAGTCCATGGAAGAGCAGAAGACAGATCTCTCAGTGCAAATCATTTCCCTTTCTTAGTCAGTCAGGGAAAAGGGAAATAAATAAGCAATGAGAGGCACCATCACTTTTATAATCACTTGAGCATGAGCAGGACCAGCTCTCTGTGAGTCACAGCAGCGCTGCTGCTTCCCTTTGCAGACATTAACCAGTGGTTTTAGAGAGGTTTAAAATTAGTGGTCTGTTAGTTACTGTGTGTTTCACTCTCTGTGCAGTCTGCTGGGAATGCCACAGAGCCTTTATAGCTCATAGACACCGTCCCCAAGATGACTTTTAGCTCTGGATGATTGCAGTTTGGGTAACTAAAATGCAGACAGCAGTGAAAATGAGGTCATTGCACCTTTGTACCTCACACCTGTGATGTTCATTGCCTCCACCAAGTGTTGTTCAAGTTCATTTGGGATTTTACTGAGTACTGAGGGGTGGGAGGGGGTGTCTGAGCTGCCCTTTCCTGGTGTGATCCAAGCCAGGAAAATGCTTCAGTTAGGCTGAAACCAGGATTTCCTTCAGCTGAAGCCTTTGAACTGTGAAGTCACAGGCCAAACACATTTCCAGAAGCTCTCATCATGTGTGGTTCTGGTCAGACAGGCAAAAAAATTCAATCTGTGGTTGCAATATTTTAGTTTCCTTTCTCCTCCCTACAGAAGTTTCCTTTTCAGATGATTTTCTGAGTTAATTCCAATTCTGTTGCAAGAAACTCATAAAGCTGTTATTGCTCAGTCACTCTCAGTCTCCTTGTTAATATAATGCAAGGATAAGCAAAGTTCACAGAAACTGCCTACACTGGAGGAATGAAACAAGACATTTCTGAGCACTGCAGGTTTTTCAAAGCTTCTTTGTTCAGAGAGAGAGAAAACAACCTGTAAAACTTCACCCTGACAAAGGGAGCTGCAGATTTAAGGCTATTGAAAAAAGTCATCTCTCCAGATGTAGGCTGGCATGTGGGTTCACAATTACAAATATGATTTATGATTCATCCCAGCACACTGGGATGATGGGGGGAGAGAGTATCTATATTAGGACAAACCTTGAATGACGAGGGACAGCTCACAACTCAAAGAACATGGAGAATGAGGTCATTTGAGATGAAGTGCTTCAGCATTGCCAAGCACACGTTAATTTACTGAAAGAGTAGACATTTAAAGTGATTTTCATATGAGCAAATATTCATTTGCCAGCAGACAGGGACCTCTGAGTTTGTTTTAGACTTGGAGCAGCATCTCACCAGCCCATCAGGTACCACTCCAGAGCACTCTGCTCCCTCTGCCTTCAGAGGCACCACAAACCACATCTGGAAAATAACAGTGCTGCTTGAGAGGCACCTGATGCCAAGAGGATGGTAATTTTCAAAATAAATCGGTTAAAAGGCTCTTTAGAACCAGATTGTGATGTAAATGCAAACCCTTGTCATTCAATCTGTGCAATTCCCTCTAACTGAGGCATAAGAAGATTTTTCTCTGATTTTCACATTTTGCTATTGCTTTTATCTAGAGGCCTGCTGATTTGCTGCTTTGGAGATAAGATACAAGACATGGAGAACCACCAGTTTGATCATTTTGGCATTTCCAGGGGTGCAGCTTTGTGGTCCCACAAGCAGCAAAGGCGACTCTGTGCTGTCCTTTGCCACTTGTTTGAACTTGCAATCTGAAGGCATTTTCCCTCCTCTTGAATCTCAAGAGAGACAAAAATCCTGGAGACACCCCTTCTTGGTGTTCCACCTCCAGAGTGGAACCACCTGGGCTTCCCAGTGACTTGGGCAGGTGTTTTCACCTGTGGGAAAAGCCAGTTGGAATAGGAAGAGGAAATGCTGTGAGGGAAGAGTGGAGGGCATTTCATCTGGGAGAAGCAATGTGGGTATTTTATTGTTGGTCATGCCAAGAATCTGCCTCAGTTTTGACTCTCCTGGGTTCCTGTGGCTGCCCCAAGTTCTGGGCAGCCCCTGGATGCAGCCAGCTCCCACCAATCCCTGGTTCCGTCATGCAGGCTTCCTCTCCCTGTGTCAGAGGGATTACCAGCTGCTTTGAACACATTCATGCAGAGCAGAGAGTTAAGCCCCAAACTTCCATCTGTTCATAATCAAACATCTTCACTGGCTGAATTTGACCAATTTAGTGATTACTATTGGGAGAGCATGGTCTCTCCAAGTCCTCCAGCTGTTCCACCATGGAAAGCCTCTTGCCTTAATGTAAAGGGTTGCAGTCATTTCCTCTGTGGTTTTTATCTAATTTTGTCACAATAATTCAGCAAGTCCACTTTGGCCAGCTGTTCTTCAGGCCTCCTGGCCCACATGGCTTATATACTGCTGCTGGTGATGTTGTTGAATCAGTCTTTCCTACAATTTTGCATCTGTCCTCAGCTCTTGGAGTCATTCCAGCAGTTCTCAATATACAGCTGATAATTTCACAGCACCCCCCACGGTGATTCACTAGCCTGTGAAACGTCCTCACTGTGCTCCAGTTCCTCACTTCCCAGGCTGGTGATAGACATTGAAAATATTGTGAGACACTTCCAATAAATCAGCAGTCATTTAAACTCCTGATAGTAATTCACAGACCTGGTGGGTTTTGCCTGGCATCTCCTCACAAATCAGGATGAGGATCTATCTAAACCCAGATGCAGCATCATCCTAAGTCTGTTTTCAGCAAAAGCTCAGACATCTAGCAGCAAGGGAAACTCCATAGGGTGGACAAGAGACCATGAAGTGATACTTATGATATCTTTGGGGTTGTTTATCCTGGAGAAAGGAAGGCTCTGGGGAGACCTTTTTGTGGCCTGTCAGTTAAGGAGTTATAAGAAAATGGAGACAGACAGGGACTGTTGTGACAGGATAAGTGGTGATGATTTAAATGAAAAGAGGGTAGATCCAGCCTAGATCCTAGGAAAAATTGTTTACAAAGATGGTGCTGAGGCCCTGGCACAGGTGCCCAGACCAGCTGTGTTTGCCCCTGGATCCCTGGAAGTGTCCAAGGCCAGGCTGGACATTGGTGCTTGGAGCAGCCTGGCACAGAGGAAGGTGTCCCTGCCCATGGCAGGGGGTGAATTGAGATGATCTGTAAGATACTTTCCAACCCAAAACATTCCATGATCCTACGTCCCCAGGATAGATCAAGGGTTCCTGGCCCCCTTTCCCCAGTGTCTCATCTCCTGGGCCCACTTGATGCAAGCAGGGATCAAAATCCCCCCAACTGTAAAAGTTGTCTTTGTTCTCTTTGCTATTCCTCAAACATAGGGTTGGCCCCTGATTTCCTGTACTGGTTTAATTCAAGTACTTCCCCCCACACTGTGCCATATTTTCTGCTGCAGTGCCCTGTTGTGCTCGCCCCCCTTTTTCTTCTCTGGGTTTGGGCTCTGCTTTGCAGAGGCACTTGGCAAATATCACAGTGAAGAAGCCCCAGCTTTGCTCTCTTTATTCCCTCCAGAAATATGGATGAGCATGCAGCAGCTCCTGCTTTTCTCTGCCTTGATATTCTCTTCCCTTCCAGTTGAGAGGAAAAGTCTGGCTACAGCTTTCTGGATGCTGTACTGTCCCTTAAATCCTCGCAGAGATGCTGAGGCATTGGTCCACACTGTAATCACCGAAGGATTACAACCAGTGTCACTCCATATTAGTGGGATTATTAAGTAAAATTGGCTTATAGGATCCAGCATGCTGGCAGCTCACCCCAGCTGAACAACAGCTGCACGTCCCTTCTGCCACCCGCCCTGCTCTGCCTTCCTGCCACGCTTCCCATTGATTTTAAATTTCACTATTCACTTCTCAAGCACTCAAGGGCTTGGGGTTTTCCTGTGGCATTGATTTATTGCTTTCCTGGGAGTCAGGACAAGCTTCAGGATCTTCATTCATCAGGCTGTTGTCAGTGTCAGGGTTTTGCCCACAGATTTCAGCAGTGAAATGGTCCCGGCCTGGCACTGGTGGTGTTCAGACAAAATTTGAAGCCTGTTTATTCTTAACAACTGTTTTTGCTTGTTGTAAACCATCTCAATTTGTAGCAGAGGTCACTGCATTATATTTGGTTCCCTGTTTCTGGCACTGAGGTTGCGCAGTGCAGGACAGGGTATGGGAAGATGCTGCCCAGCATCCTCCAAATTTGGCAGAAATCATTAGGAATTGTTTTGGCCTTTACATTGATGCCTGCTGCCCAGCATGAGCAGTGTGCTAAACAGCCTGGAGGTGGAGAGACCCTTTTCTGAGCTTATTACTTCCATTTTTCAGACTTTCAGAAAGGGGGAAGAAAAGCATCAGACTTTTCCAGCCCTCCAGTCACCAGATTAAAGGAATCTTTGAAAGCTTCAGAGGGTAATGTTGCTAGGGAGGGCTCAGTGAGGATGTGTGAGGTTCAGTACAGTGCTGTGCTGGGCACCCAGAAAAATAGGTGAAAAGTAGGTAGAAGTTCTGATTCCAGTTCAACCTTACCTTTAATGAAATTCCTGTTCTCCCTTTTACATCACTGGTATTTGTAACTGTTTTTTTCCTTATTAATGATGAAGTTATTGGTTCCAATGCAGGGTCTGTGTCCATTAGCACATCTGCTCAGACACTTGTACTTTCTGATACAAAGAGTACAGGAGTTCCTTTGTTCCTTGCCTGAGTACGTGCCTTATCTAATCCACCTCATCTCCCCATCGGAATTTTAAAAAGAAAATTAATGAAGAAGATCATTGCACCACGAAAATAACAATTCTAATTGATCATCGGCATAGCAATGTCTTGGGGATGTTTCTGGAAGTTGCTTTGGTGAATTCTTAAATGCATGAAGGCTCTGTGGTTTAACAGAGCTCCTGCCTCAGGCAAAGAAAAGCCCCCTTGACTTGGTCAAGGTTTATAATTCTATCCTCAGTATTATCATAAAAATTGTTCGAATTAAGTATAGCCCACTTTTTTTCCTACTTGCTACTGCCATAGCAATAACCTTTGCTTCATTCCAAGACTGGATACTGTGCTTGATCCAGATCCAATCCACAGTCCACCCTCTTTCCCATTTTGCCCAAGAAGGTCCATTGCCTCCAGCAGCCAGGCTGGGGAACTCTGGGGAAAGCACAGAGAAAGTTTAGTTGCTAAATACAAACAAAGATGCCAGAGCAAAGCAGGTGACCTGCTGGAAACTGAGGCGAAAAAATAACCCTGTAACCCTTAGTTATGAAAATCATAGAACAGAGCTAAAATAAATGCAAGACAAAAGAGGGCTGAGACAACTCAGGTCTTGCCCAAGAAATTTAATTGAAAACTGTAACTTCGGGAAGCACTGGGTTGTTTTGCTCTGTGTTTGTGTAAGCAGCCAGTGTGAGGATTACTGGGAGCACAAGACTGCCTGGCATCCTTCCAGAGGGGGAGCGTGAGGCTGGAGCTGCCTAAGTCTCCTCTGGTGTGCTGGGGAGCTTTGCTAATCTGCCTGACACCGCTTGATCCTTCTGGATATAGAGAGGAGCTTTCCATCATCTGCAAAAAATTAGAGGTTATGTGAGCAGCGTCATGAGGAATATCTGTCAGTGAATCAGGCTCTGATGTGCTGTGCAGTGCATGCAGCTCTCCCGTGGCTCAGGTGCTGCAGAGCAGCTCATGCTGCACACCTGGATCTCAGCCTTGGCCACACACCCATCACGGACCACTCAGAGCTCTGAGATACCCAGAAGTCTCCAGCAGATGTTTCATACTCTCCTCTGCTGCGAGAGGGGTGGGCAGCTGTTATCAATTGAGCGTGGAACCCAAAGGGAGCCCCAGCCCTCGTTAAAATCTGTCCTCGTGACAGCTCCTGGATGTGCTCACAGCTCCACCAGCTCCCTGCAGGGCAGCACATCACTCAGGGCCAAGTCATGTTCTGGCCAGGCACCATGGGGATGTGGAACATCCTGGGGTCCTGAGGCAGGACTGGAGCCTGTGATCCCAAGAATGACACAGAGGTTGGAGAGAGGACACAAGTTCACATCACACTCCAAATATCCTTGGCCCAGGACATTTAGGGACATTTTCTGAGCAAAAATGGCATCCACTAATGTCTGATTTTGCTGTGGTCAAAAACAAATAAAAAGGTTTAGAGTCCTTCTGGTGTAAAGAGGGTGAAACATGATGCAAGTATCAGGTTAATCCCTTCTTGCAGAATTAGATTAACAAAAAGCAGTCAGTGCAGTCCAAAGGACAAAAGCATTTGCAAGACATCCTTCATGTCTTAACAATTCCCACCAGTCCAATGAGAAAGTCCCAGAGAAGTCCTGAATTTCACCAGAGATAATTGTGGTGCTTTCCCTTTTCTCTTGTCTAAATCTCCCTTCCTGTTTCTGCCCAGCCCTGAGGAGCTCTTGGAGGGAGCCCCTTCCTTGTTTTGCTTTAGGGCAACTTTTGATGAGTCTTGAGGACCTGAGGAGTGGTGCCAGTGCTCACCTGGGTGCTCCTAAAGGCTGTGGAGCCCCTTCCTTGCCGTGCTGAGCACATGGTGGTGCCCCCAAAACCTCACAGTGCACGCAGCTGGAGCATAACTGCATCTCACTTGCTCTCTGCATTGCAAACTCTGTGCAAAGGGTGAAATAAATAAATGAATAAATCATTGGCATTGTAACACTGCAGACAGCTGGAAACATGATACAAATACTAAAGGCTGGATCTGTGCTTCCCAGCAGTGTTTGATGTGGGCCACAGACACAGCTCCCCAAGGGACTTCTGGTCCCTGAGGAACTGATTTATGCCAGTGCTGGAGATCAAAAGCCAGGATGTGGTGCTGCACTGCTGTAATAATGGATGTCCAAATTTCCTTCAGCTCCAGGTCTGGTGAGACACAGCTAAAATTCAGCCATTGGCAGACCAGGAATTAAATGATTTGTGTTGGATGGCTTAGGGAGGGGATTCGCTGTTTTCATCACATGCCAGCACTGGTTCAGCCACATATGGAGAAAAAGAAGAGGCTTTATAAGGCTTTATGAATTGGCTGGATACCAGAACCTGAGTCCTGCTGGATGTAGAGCTTATCCTTACAAAACTCATCTTATAGCTGTGGAAATGAGTGGGTCTGGATTTCCCTTATCCAGCCCTGGACTGCTGCAAGTGTTGATGAGAGCTCCAGGTTCTCAACCTGCAAAAAAATCATTGTACAAGGCTCTGAAGTGACTGATGTGCTGTTAACAGGTTCCATTATTTACTTTTTAATATGTATCATGCCAACCATTAAGCAGAGTGGCCCTTACCGCAGAGGAGTGTTTCTCCCTGGACACGAGCATCTGCTCCTCACTGGTTAACCAGAGACCAGGGGCACCCCTCAGCTCTAAGGAGACCAAATTGTGGGCTCCTTCTGTAGCACGAGGTCAGCCTGCAGACCCATGTGATGCTCCCACACTCGAGATCCCCAGCATGATGTGTCTCCAGTCTTTGCTGGCAGTCACAACCTGAGATAACAGTGTGAGATTTCTTCCACTGGAGAATCTGTATCCCTGAGTATTCAGGATTGTGCCCTCCAGGAGACAACATCTAAACTGTACATCACTGCAGATTAGTCTACGGCTTCTACAAATATGAATTTAAATAGTCTATTATCTCAAAGCACTGTTAATGTTTTTATTCCCACTTCCTAGATGCCTGCTCCATACTGAATATCCTCCAAGTTCATTAGCTTCCATTTCATGTTGCATAAATTTGTAGTCTGCTCTTCTAAAGAGAAGATGAAACCTGACTGTAAAATTTACTGAATAATTGTTCCAATGTAGCTTAATTAGTATCTTGCAAGGATTTTGCAAGCATCTGAGATTGCTTGGAATGCTTGAGTCATTTTATTATGAGATTTAGTGTTAATATCTCAGATTAATAATACATATGAATGTTTATTAAACTCTAGGCAGCACTTTAAAACAACAAAAAATGGTTTATCATATTTATAACAGCCTCAAGCAAGAGAAACTTGCAAGTGACTCAGGCTCTGCTCTCTTTTCCTTCATGCAGAGTTGTTGCTGGAGTTCTGAGGGAGGCTGAACTCCCTGGGAGGAGGACAGGCTTCATTTCATGGACTGCTCTGGCACTCCCAGGTTTTCTTCTGAGAACAAGTAGATGGCAAACTTTAAATCAGACTTGGAATGTGGAGGTGGGGTCTGCTGTTTGGAAGGGAGTTGCTTCAGAAACGTAATTTCCCATAAGAGTGTTCAAGATGGGCCTTAAACTTTCAGGCACCACGAACTACCCTTTGCTAAAGGACACCCTAACCATCATTTGACATGTTTTGGAGGGCTGTTGATCTGAGTACGTTGGTTCTTGGTTGCTTTGTTGTGCCCCAACAGCCCACAATGTTGCAGTTTTCTATCCCTCCAGCACTTGCTGGGTCACACAGCAGCTCATGTACAAATCAGTGTGGGTTTTACATCTGTGCCTTTAGACTCACATATCCCTGATTTAAACACCACTGCCAGGAACACCTTGTTAACAGGCAGCACTTTGTGTGCTACCATAAAAAGAAGAACAAGTCTCCCAATGCGGAGATTTCAGACTTTCTTGACTGAGTTTTCTTAACTTTAGGAGATCAAACTTTCTCCACATTTAAGTGAGAGCAGCAGCACCAAAAATACAGCAAGCACCCATTTATGTCAGCAGAGATTCTTAACCATGCACTGAGATGCACTCCTGCCTGCTGGAGGGAGGCAGAAGGCAGCAAGCAATGCAAGTTAAATAAAGAAGATAAGTCTAGCTTGGAAGCGAAGCCTTAGGAAGCAAATTTAAAACTGGTGCAACAGCATGACAGAGTGAAGGACCATTGGAAAGGTCCAGCAAGTGTGATTAATCCAAGTTCTCCAGTGCCTGCAGGCACCTCCACTGAAAGTGCCACATCAGGCTGGGCAGGGAAGGACAGGCTTTGCCATCAAGACACCACAGGGCTGGCAACAGTGACGAATGCAAATATATTCGGAGAGCTGAGTTCAGCTCTGTGTGTAAAGCCTGTGTATAACTCATTAATTTAGAGTTTGTGAGACACATCAACCTAGTGCTGGCTCTCTCCATGGGACTGGATTTCCTTTAAACTGCTTTCACGTGGTGTGCAAACTGGAAACAGGCGCGTTAGTGATGCTCACAGCGGGGCCTGCAGTGGAGCAGCGGCTCAAGGATGACTCAGAATAAGAACCTTGTCATCCCGGGTGAGCCAGCCAAGGAAGGGGGAAGAGCACGGGGGACCAAAGGGAGCTCTGCATCCCACAACCAGGCTGGGAGCTGTGGCAGGCTGGTACCAGGGGAAGGGGGTCTCAGGGACATTCCCACTGCTATGCTGCCCGAGACTGATTTATCCTGTGAGTGAGATGAGGAGGAGAAGTTGGGAAGAAAGACTTTATACATTGCTTATTCATTCACTGAAGTGTGTGCAGTGCATCCAAGAGCCCCTGTATGAGTGCTCTTCTAGGTCTGGGGGTGGGAAATGTTGGTGAGAAAGCAGAGCACAGCACCCAGGACATGCTTCAGCTCATTTTGTTTGTGCTGTTCACAGCCCTTCCAGCCCAGCCTCTCCCCTCCTTCTTGCTCTGTCACCCATCCAGCCCATCAGAAACTTCTCAGAGTGTTGTCACTGAATGATGCAGGGGGATGGGATGTGCTGAGCTGGCCAGAGCTTTCTCCTGGGGCTTAGGAGAAACCAATGCAGAAATTCAGCTGGATCTAGCATGCAGTGAAGGTGGACTGGGGAACAACCATTTTATACTTTGTCTATTTGATTATCACTGGTGTCTTGACGGAAATGTAGGTCCTGCTAAAAATGGTGCTGGTTCTATTTTTAGTATATCTGGGTCAAGATCTCCCTTTTTATGACTGTGATCAAATTCATTATTCACTTTCTGGGCATTGCTTTTATCCTCTTGTTATGTTAGACTACAAGTTTAGTGGACCTGACTATGTTGCTGTTTTTCAATGGTGTTGTCAAAATAAATTAGAAATAGTGATATTGCAGAAACAACCCAAACTCTTCAGAGCTAATACTTGGAAATTTTTCTCCATCTAATCAGAGCTGGTTTTGAGGCTCACTCATTTTGTGTCACCTGCTCATTTCTGTGTCTACTCAAGTATTTACAATCAAGTAAAATAATTCTAGCACCCAAAACATAAAACTCCAGATCACCCACATGCTCCTAATTTGGCACATTTCTTGTCCAGCCAGGACAGCCCCAGCAAGTTTAGTTCAAAGGCAAGTCTGTGTTGCATGAAGGACTTCCCTCTGCTCCTGCCCACTCAGCAACACCCAAGCCAAACACCCTCCTGCAGCCATCCAAATCAATCTAATTGTAAGCAACAGAAAATGGTGCTTTAAATAAATCTCATTTGCATACTGAGAAAAACTTCTCAGCTTACTGAATATGGAAATAACTATGGAAAATTATTTATCGCCTCAGCATCAAAATACCAGAGGTTGGCTGGTGCCTTTGGGAAAATCAATTGTGATACAGCAATATTTCTCACTTCCCCATATATAATGTGATCTGCCAAATTTAATCCAGTTTTGCATTTGATGGTCCCCAGTAGGATGAAAAGGTGAAGCTAATGTCATATAAACAATGCCAAGCATCATCCCCCGTGAAATTTTATGTGACAGTTGAAAGGTGCTGAATTATCCCAAAATAGCCTGGGGACTTCACAGTTCATGCAACCTGGCAGTTTACAACAATGCAAATATTTTGCTGCTCACTTAGCTGCTGTTCTCTCTTTTTAATTGTAAATTCAGTCCCAGTATTTCAACCTAGAAGGTGAGAGAATGGAGGGGGTTCATGCTGTGCCATGCACCATCCTCAGTAACGAAATGCTGCAGAGTGAGAATGTGGAGGCAGAAGCAAGCATTTGCTAAGCCCAAATGTTTCCCTCTTCTCACACTGTTGATCAACTAAAAGTCTCATCTGATGCTATTATAGGGTAATTTTCCCCAAATGTGGTCAGAATGAGAGATTTGTCCAAGGACATATCATGAGCCAAATTGCAGGGTTTTTACCATGTAAAAAAATATCCTCCTCTTCTGCGTTTTCCCTGCCTTCCCAGCTCCTGAGAACAGTCTCCATTACGTGGGCACACCATCACTAAGGGAACTCCTTGTTTTTCTTGTCATTATCTGCAAAAAGAATCTGATGTATATGTAGGCTGTTAAAAATGTACACATTTATTGAAAATTGTCTGAGTAAGATGAACTGCTGTTGAGAGTATTTGAGTTCAGCCTACAAAGTGCTGCTAGTTCCCAGCCCAAGGAAAAGGCTAGATGTGTTTTTCTGTTTCCTTCAGATTCTCTTGGGCAGTACTACCAATCTTTGACATCCAAGATCTGTTAAAAAAAAATTTTAAAAAATTAAAAAGGAGGATTTTGAGAAATCTTTTTGTGGTTTTATCTGTGCTGAGGCTGCCCAGCTCATCCCAGTGGAGGATGGCAGGGTCGGCAGGGTGCAATGGAGAGATGCTCACTGCAGAGAGGTTGTGACTGCTGGGCTCTTTTCATTCCTTAGACAGATCTGCATCAGCAATCAGCATTGTCTATCAGGCCAAATTTGTCAGGAGCTGCATATTTACTTATCTTAGTGGGCATAAGAACCTCTAATTCACCTGTAATGCAGCCAATTGCCAAAGGAGCTAAGATGGTCTCAGTACAGCACAGGACCTGAGACCCTTCTGTCCATTCTTTTGGAAGGTGTTTGCTTTGGCTTTTCCCCTCCCTGGAGAGGCAGGAGCCTGTCTGCTGCCCACACAGATACCCAGTCCCTCTTCCCCATTCCCAGAATCCCAGTGCCAGCCCACAAAGGGACCCAACTGAAACTACAGAGCCTGGTGTGTCTGGAGGGTTCATCTTGTTGGGATTTGTGCAGCTGTGAACTCGGGCAGGATCACATCTCTGGCTGAATTTCAATTTTCATTCATCATTTTTTGGCTGGCCCCAGAGCCCCAGGGAGCAGCTTTTTCCATTAGCTGTAATGGGTGTGAGGACTGGGGGTGGAAGTGGGGCTGCAGGGAGGGAGCTGGGGGTCCTGGCCACAGCCACCACCTCTCCCTGCAGCTGCCCTGCTCAGTCACCCGGGGCTCTTGGTGACTGTCCCCACCCCTGCTGGTGCCTCAGCCACCTGGGACCTGCTCTCTGCACCAGGCTGTGCCCGCTGCAAACCCCCTTGCAGGGGACAGAAATCAGCAGGGTCCTGTCCTTGTGAGGACTGGGAAATCCTGGAGGTGCTTGGAGATTTTGTCCCTACCCTCAGAGAGAGACAGAGCTGAAGTTTCACTGCAGGGTGGGTCCAGAGCAGTGCCAAAATTTGGGAAGTGGGCTGGTGGAAGGAATTCTGCAGAGTAAGCAACTGCTCAGAACAGCTGTAAGCCACAAATACTAAGTATCCTTTCCCATTTTATTTGTGAAAATTAGGCAGATAATCCTCAAGGCAAAGTTAATGTTAGCCAACAATGAGACATCTTCAGCTAACCCAGCCAAATATCTATTCAAATACTGATATCTTGCATTTCCAATGTGAAACAGGAATAGCTGCATTACATAAAATATAAGAAGAGAAAGGCATATTATTGTTCTAATGCAACCTTTCCAAACAAATTTGTATTCACATTGTATCTTAACAGAGAGATACAGGAAGCAGACAGAAATTTATCTTCTCCAGAGAGTGATAAATCAGTGCCTGGTTCACAGGAACATTTTTCAGACATCTCAAGAGCACCATGCACAAAAATATACATACTATGAATTTCCTGAGTGGACAAGGGCTAGCAGGAATGACGACAACAGTAGGAAGAGCACAGACCAATAGCAGAAACCTGGCAGGAGAAATCTGAATTATTCCTCTGGAAATGCAGTGAAAACAGCTAGGAAAAGTTTGTCAGCTCATTAGGCAAATGATTAGTATTTCCTTCATTGCCCATCCTCAATGTGCCTTTCATGTAGAGTTCAGCTTCCAGGATGCTCAGGGCTCCTGAGGAACTCACTCCCACGGAAACCTCTCTTCCCCACTAGTTTGAAGAGCTCAGCCTCAGAGAAATTTGAGCCAGTGGAAACTTTTGGAGTTGAATATCACTGTCAGGAAGAGGCCAGCTGAGGACTCTTAGAGAACATTTAGTAGGAAAACACAACTTCTTTGTGGGACTTGCACCCCTCCAGCCTAATTTCCCCTGACAAGACAGTGGTGGCAGCAGGGTTGTTGGACCAGTGGAGCGGGGACTGTTTTCTTTCCCTTCCTGTAGACATTAATAACTGCTCTCTCCCTTTTAAACAAATCCACACAATAGGAGACAACTTGTCAAGAAAGATTAAATCAGTCTGTAAAGCATCCAAAGCCCAGACTCAGTTTTTGCATCCGAGAGGGCAAAATTTTCCCCGAGATAGGTTGTGCCACCACCAGGGATGGCAGGAACACAGTGCTGGCATGGAAGGAGATAGCATCCCCCTTGGATAGCAGGACATAGGTGGTCTCAGCACACCTCAGTGGTGATCCTGGGAGGTGTTTTGGGGTGCTGTTTCCCAGATTTTAGTGCAGACTTCTTCCAGTGGCATTATCTACTCTGGGACTCTGTAGCCCCGAGGCATTTTCTGACTTGCCTCAGTGCTGCCTCCAACAAATTGTATTGAAGCAAAACCAGACAACAATGCAACTCTAGTGAAGGAGAGTCCTGGGCAGGCAATTGATGCTGGGAATGGATTTATGTCAGGTCTGGAAAATCAATGCACAGGAAGGAGAAGTGCTGTACAAATCTGATGACTCTTCACTTGGCCTTTGCTTGTGCAGGAGAAAAATTTTATTGAAGGGACCTAAATTTGAAAAGGCTGAGTTAACATGGTTATCTCAGTTAAATATTTAACTCTGTGTTGCAGTTTTCAAACCAAATGTGTTACAAAGCTTTTGGTGTCACTGTTGTGTTACAGGTGACCCAATAACACCTTTCTTCTGGCACTTGTGGGACCAGGAGGTCTATATAAGGAAGCTGGTCCCATTGTGGTGAGGGCAGAGAGGGATTCTGGCACTGTCCTTGAGTCACAGGCTGAGTTTGTCACTTTTTGTGCCCAACTGATGCACAGTAGCTGGGCCATCACCTTCCTTTTCTTCTATAGATCATTTATTAATTTGTATTAGCAATTTAGATTTGTAGATCTTTTGCAAACATGAAGCCACAAATATGAGCATCAATCTTGCAACATCACACACAGGGTTTACTGGGGCATTTGCTCTTTATCCTTGCAGTGCAAGTTTCCTACTTTCCCCCTTCCAATAAGAGCTGTGATGGATAGATAAGCATCTAAAATAAACCAGCTAAGAGTGAGTGATTGGCTGCCTTTGTCATGACTAGCCAGGAGGGACCAAGCTTGATGGCACAAAATGCAGAGCAGCAAGTGGGAGCTCCTCTATGAGTGATTTGGATGTGAAGTGTGTGATGGTGGAGAGCACCAGGTAGTGGGAAGGTGGGGTGGGAGAAGAGGAGGTGCAGTTCATCAAGCCACGTCCCCCAAAGGTGTAACAGTCTGCAAAGCCAGCTGGGTCTCCTCGATGTTTTTTTTTTTTGCTCAGGAGGGTGTTGGAGGGATGGGGGAAATCTGCAGTCCCATACAGATGGTACAGGGGAACATCCCTCAGCCCATGTGGGGTTAAGCTGTGGTGGAGGAGAAACAGTGAAGCTGTTCCCCCCAAAAAAACCCATCCTGTGCATGTTCAGTGGTGCTGAGGAAACGACAAACATGCCAGCAGCACCCTGGCTAGCTGGGAGCTGCCTCCTTAGCAGGAAGGGCTCATCTGACACCTGATTGCTGCCATCCTCCTTCCGATGGCTCCCATAAAGCCCCCACAACCAATGCATTGTGCCCCAAATTGGTGCCCGATTGCCACTGTGTGCTGGCGACTCAGAGCTCATCAGGACTGCTGTGTCTTGAGGCTGGAGGAATAGGAAAAGATTATTCCGTGGCAGAGATGAGTCTGTGGAAATTATGGCCTGAAGCAGACAGTCAAATCTCAGAGCAGGAAGGAGAGGAGAGTTTTCAGTCCTTTTTGGATCTGCGTGGGCAGCCAGGACCTCGTATCACCTCTAACCCCAGCAGGCAGGGGCTTGCCCTGGTGTGGGAGATGCTTTTCTCTCAACTGCTGCCTCTGTGATTTGGGCTGCATCAGCTGCTGCAGGGTGAGTGAAGGCACAGCCTGAGCTGGCTGGAGGATGCTGAGGCTCCTCCAGGCTTATCTGATGGGCAGCAGCTCAACAGGGATCCTGTGATAACGAGGGCACTGTGATTTGCTGCTCCTGCTGCTGGATGTCAGCATATTTTTAATGCCTCAAGGACAGCGCTTGACTAGGGAGAGAATTCCAGAAATGGCAGATTGTACTTAATTGGTGATGTAATTAGCAACGCAATTATAAATTGTCTAATGCCAGAAGTGTATTGTGGCTAATAACAGCCTGTGCCATGAGAATACATTTGGATCCCAGCTCTGGGCCCGCATCCTGTGCTGGCTGCTCCCACAGCTCATCAGCAAGCTACAAAGACCAAATCCTGGTGGATCCTCCCCTGGAAGGAGGCTGGGTGAATGGCTGCTGGTGGAACTCCTGCAGCACTCCAACAGCATGTGCTGGCAAGGCTCTCCTTGTTCATTCCTTGAAATCCCAGCTGTGTGGAACACAACCACCCTCCTTTCCTTTTTCTCCTTCTTTAGATCACAGGCTCTCTGCAAACAGGGAATATTACTGGCTCTGAATCTGTGCTCAGGTTTTTAAGCCTTGAAACCCCCGAAAGTTCCCATTTCTGTGTGGTTCATTGCTGAGATGGCAGGAACTGGCTGGTCTCCACCACCAATATCAAGAGCAGTGGCAGTGTGATGACCTTTCTGGAGATGCTTGGAGGAGAAGAGGAAGGAGCAGAGAACCCAATAATTTGAGAGTGTGCCTAATAGTGTGACTTGGGTATTTTTCAGCACACTGATTTCAGGGCAGAAGATTAATGCTTGCATGGGTACCCATGGAAATGAATGTGGCCATATGCCTCCTGTTACAGGATTAAGATCTTGGTCAAAAATTCTGGTATGAAGAACACTCCTATTTGATTTAGCTCAAAGAAAGAAAATAGTTTTGCCCATATGAGGAGAGATCATGAGAATAAAGATGGTACTTTCTTGCATAATTATTAAATGATTATTATCCCATAAGTGCAAGCTTCTGGGTAGCTCAGTTAGTGTCTTTAAGCAAACATTTGTTATAACTTGCTCCAGAGTTTTCATCACATGGCTTCAGATTTCTCTAACTTATTCTTCCACCAGTCAGCTGAATAATTAAATCACTAGTCTGGGGATTTTATTGTGCTGAAAATCTGCAATTGAGCATTTGTTGCACTGAAAATGGACACATTTCTTTTCCAGATACATTTGGACACAGTAGGGATCTGAATCTCTAGTGATTTCATTTATAGAGGTTCCACAAGTGTTAAGTGCTATTAAATTAGGTGAAATGAAACACTCTGAGTCTAAATATTTCACATCTCTGTACAAATAGCTTCTTCTATTATTGAAGCATAAAAGTTTCAGGCTTGCCCCTACATTTCATCACGGTGAGTGGGGATTTAGCCCTGGGACATCTCGTAAAGGTGATGAGTGTCAATGTGCCCGTGCACTACTTTCCCATCTGTGCAAGGTGAAATGCAGGCAAACAGCCTTTTCATTTCCTCACCTTCACAAAATGCCTCACAGTTTGTTTTCCTCTGGCCTATCTGGAGCTCCGGGCTGTTGACACTCTGCATTAATTTTTCTTTCGGAAGCTATTTGTATTATGGGGCCTGGCACCATATCTTCTACAACCCAGTGAGTAACACTCTGTGGTAGGAGCTGATCCTGCAGGACGGGTTTGACACAACCCCGTGGCCTCTGGTTCCAGAGGTGGACATGCACAGACAGCAGGGAAGGGAGTAAGTGCTGCTCAGGACAGAGAGGGATGAAGGGCTTACTTTCAAGCTTTGGGGTTTATTTTAAAAGCTGCCTTCAGTGAAGCTTATTAAAGGCTGTGAGAAGGAAAGGAATGACTGGACTTTCAGGAGCAGTAGTGGTCCAGCTGCTGCCCCCCAGCTAATCCCTGTGTCCCAGTGGAGGTTTACCAAAATTAGTACTTGCTGACTTTCATGTCAGAGAAGCCTTTGATATTTGGTTCCTCAAAGCCTGAATCCTGACATTAGCAGGGGTTATGGAGGCTGCAGTGAGTCAAATCTTATTATTTCACGAAGTTGATTGAGTTTGTCTTGATTTTAGATTGCTCAGTGTGTTGTTCTCTCTTCAGGCTTGACCCACTGCCTATTGAAGTCACTAAAAGACTTGTGTGGATGTCAGCAGGGTTTGGGTCAGGCATTCAGTATGATAATGGTGCCTTTTTAACTTTACTGACATCATTCAGAACCTGTTTATTGCAAAAAAATCCAAACAGATTTCTGGGATTTGTAACCAACTCTTACCATTCTGTTAGCAGCAATGTTTGGGGAGGTGCCCACCCTGTGCTGGGGTGTAACAGATGGGGATGTGTGCTGAGAACAGCACATCAGCACAGGGCACTGAATGGAAAAATATCTGTCTTGGTTTGATTAAACTCTTCGCTTTTAAAAAAAATCTTCAATTACCACTGAGTAGCCCTTTGAGAAGGACATCTTTGAGTCCAATTGGGCTGAGCTTTGCTCCATGGTGATTTATGAAGCTTTGTAAGCATTGCTGGGACGTCTTTTGGAAAAACAAAACAAATGGTGCCAACCAGAGGCCACTGGGCCTCCTCAGTGGTTAGATCTCCTGTCCCTGGTGTATTTTCTCTTCTGAATTATAATCTCCCTCCCCTTGTATACAGAGACCTGTTGAGCTGACCCATCTGTTAAGCATTGTGTGTCTGCTATAAAAGCACAGCTTTTTTCTCTGCTCAGCTAGCTGAGCCCCTGGAAATCTCCTGTGTCTACATCCTTTAAGGTTTGATGCCTTCCAAATCTCTTCTCTCACCTTGATTTCTGTGTTCTGGGGTTTGGGCATTCCCTGCCTTGGCCACCCTGCTTCAAAAGACACACAGAAGAAGATGCTGCTTCTTTTTAGACAGAAACCACCGGTGGTGTTCCTCCTTTGGTGGTTTCTTCCCTGGAATGGGAGTCACCAAGACTTCCTCATCACTTGTTATCACTGTTTTCAGAGCTACACATCAGAGAGCCATGAGCAAACACTGATCCCTGACACATGGTCAGTGAAGGAGCTGAAAAATATCCTCAAGTAATTAACTGTTTGTACTGAAATATTAATTACCCATCTCAGAAGAAAATTAGGAGGGAGAAATCAGGGTGCTTCCCTGCAAGTAGGGTGGGGACAGAGCAGTTACATGTCCCACGGTCTGAAGGAGGGCTGGGGTAGCACTGCACCCCAAAACTGGGGTTGTCCTCAGTGACCTGTTCCCCACCACACTGCCTGCCTGTTGCCAGCCCATCTGCCTTTCAGACACCACTGGAAAAAGCATTTATTTCATTCCAGCACATATCAGTGACTGAGAGGTCTCCCAAGACAGTTAAAATATTTAATGTGTCTCACAGGACCTATTTCAGGCAGGTTTCTGCAGGCTCTCCTTGGGAAGTTGTGGCTGCTGTGAGACTGTGGGAAGTGGATGGGGGGCAGACCAGGAGGGTTTGGAAGCCTGGACTGCTCCCTGTGGTGCTCCACTGCTCAGGAGCAAGAGGTGAGTCTGGCCTCACCCCATGCCCTTGCCATGGCTTCTACTGCTGCCACGTGTTTTGCTTCAAATTATGATGATTTGCATAGAGAACGCTGGCTGTGTGGATATTTTTAGGTTGATAAAATTACAGAGATAAGCTGGGACAATGAATTGAATCAAGGGAGTGGCTTTGGGCTCCTGTTTCCCCTGCAAACAGCTCCTGCTTTATTTATAGCTGCACGTATGTGCGTGTATGGCTACGTGTTCGCCTCTTTCCCAAAATCAGATCAAATCTTCCTGGCACAGATGACTCCCAGTCCATGTTCCCTTATTCATCAAAGGCCCATCACATCATGTTTCATGTCTAAGTCATACCTAGAAATGCATGAAGCAGAGCTTTTTTGGGCTGAATTAAGATCAAATGAGTAGGAGGTGCAGCTACAAGCCTTTGATGTAGGCAGACCAGGAAAGCTCTCTCTCCATTGCAAGGTGCTGGGAGACACTCTCTCCTTCCCAGCACAACCAATTCCCTCTTCTTATAAACTGCTTAAATAACTAGTAGCTAAAAAGGGTGCTCCCAAGAGCACTCATTGGCTTTCTGATCACTTCAGAGCTGTCCATCTGACTTTGTGATCTTTGTGTTCTCTCTCCACAATGCTGCTAAAGGAGTTGTCGTAGTAACTAATAACATTACAACCACTCTTGATTTACAACCACTGCTAAGGCTGGCCAGGGAGAAAATTGTGTTTGGATTTTGGCCCACTTGTTTTAAGCAGGCTGCTGAAACACTTTTAACTTGTTTAAATACCTGCGAGCCTTCATCTAAAGTGATTGTTTCTATTAGTCACGAGGATATATTGCTCAGGGATTGAGCTTCAGAGTGAGTTTTATGGCTGGGGAATGGGTTGGGCTGTAAATACCCAGAGTATGGTGGGCATGGGCTGAGCAGGGCAGAGGTTTTGTGCTTACAGGACTGCTTGTAATATTTTTGCATGTTTTATACAGAACTGGGAAAAGGAAATGGAAGGAAACCCAAGCTATCAGGTCTGGAGGGAGGGAGGAGCTCAGGCTTTACTTTGTTTTACAGGATTTTAGGTCAGGGCTGGTCCATGAGGGAGGTGGGAGATGGTGCTGTAAGTTTTGTCCATCACAAATCTCTCTGCCATTCCTAAGTAAAGCAGACATATTAAAAAAACCCCAAACCCAGATGCTGCCCCAACTCATGCTGGCTCAGGAGCTGCTTATTCTTGAATATCAGTTTGAAAACCTCCGGCTGCCTGTGTGCAGATGAAGCAGATAGATCAGAGTCCCTCTTGTTGGACTCTCAAGCAAAACAAACACAGCAATTTGCTCTGATCTTCAAGAAGGGGATTTCTTTGGCTGTTTATCTCCTTACTGGGAGAGCTGTCCCTGCCTGTTTACAGTGCTCACCACTGGGACCAGGTGTCCTCCTCACTGTCTTTCCTTTTCCCCCTTGCCTCTCTTCTTTTTGCTGCTCTCACAGAGCACTGGGGCTGGTAAATGTCAGCAGGGGGGCAAGGCAGAATCCTTTGTTTGGGTTTCTTCTGTCCCAGTTGTCCAGAGTCCTGTGCAATCATAGAACTCAGACACTTGAAATTAAATCTGGGTGAGGAAACAAAATAAAGTGCAACTTACAGTTCATTCTCCCCACAAAGAAATAAGATTAGCAGTTCATGGCTTGTCCAAAGCCATCCATCTCTTTAAAGCCTTTGAGACTTCAAAAAGGCCAGGCCAGGCAAATGCCCCCAGATGATTGCTTCTACTAGCAATTCTGCTCTATCTTGAATTTATTCTTTTAGGTTTTATTGTATTTTTAAATCACAAAATTAAGATATTTCTTTTGCACGTCTAGTGCAAGGTGTCCCTGTCCACAGTGGGGAGGTTGGAAGGAAATTATCTTTAAGGTCTCTTCCAGCCCAAACCATTCTAACATCACTCTATCATTTTGTGTCCTTTTGGTTCAGCACAACTATCCTCAAAGGACTGGCATGATCAGAATTTCCTGTCCAGGAAAGTGAGTGCTGTAGAGAGATGTCACCCCCATCAACACTGAGATCTGATGGGCAACTTAGAGACTTGAGACTCAATGTCAGAAGTTTAAGAGGCTTCAACTGGTGGCAAACCAGTGGGGTTTGTGTCTTAAACTCTTTCCCTAGACATTGAGCTGCTTTTCCCTGTCTCATCTTTTTCCTACTAGCAGCATTTCACAGTAGCTTTAACCACATGGATAGAAGATATGAAAGAATATTCACTGGATAGAATTAATTAATTTAATAACTCATAACTCATTTGATTTCCCTAAAAATGACAAACAGTTGCTGTACCTTCCTCAGGTCAGCCATACACCAAGGTGAGAAATACCATGTTCTCATGTTCTTACTTTGACAAAATAGATGGGCAAAGGATAAGCCCAAACAACCAAGGACAAACTGAAATCTGTTTTATCCTATATGATATTTCTTACAGTTAGAGTACAGGATGTTGCAACACTGATTTAAGCCAACAAGAAAATGTGGATCCAGTCCTGACTGTAAGGTTTGGGTTCACCTTTAATTCTCTGGCTGCTTCAACCCTGACATAGAGGACAATGATTCAGTCAAAGCTGCCTAGAAAAGTGCTCTCTGTACTTTTTTATCAGCAGAACTTTCCTTGATCACCATGTTCCTGTGATTTTCCAGGCTCTAATATTAACAGCATGAGTTGCCTGTAAAGTAGCACAAGACAGGGAAACACCAGAGCATCTCTTCCTTCTGAGCAGCCTTTCCAGACTCCTCTTCTTGGTTGCTAGGACGCTCTGGGTACAGCAGCACTCGAAATGACAAATTAAAAAATTAGTCACTTTTTCCAACTTTAGGTGCTACAACAACTAAACACAAACAAATTAAATGAAAATAATTAAAGTTCAAATAGAACCTTAGTATCATTAAAAATCTGCAATCATATCCGTGCAGACCCATAGTAATTACAATGCATGCACAGTAATAGAAGCCTAATGGTTGCAAAATGTTCTTTGGATTAATTGGCTTTGGCAGCTTACACACTCACATGATTTTCTACATTTTTGCCCATCCTGACAATCATTCTGTGCTCTAGGCAAGCTTTGCCTGAGCTGTCTGTCTTTATAACCATCACATTATTCTGGCTTTTTGAACATCATAGTGCAGTAGTTTGCCTCTCAGCATCCAGTATGGTTTAATCATGTCCTTATTTGTGCACCATTGTGCAGGGGACGGCTGCTCCTTCCCTTTGGAGAGTTTGCACAGGAATGCCAACAGTGTTCCTGGAGCCATGGAAGGAGAGGGGCCTGTGGGATTGTGGGCAGTGACTCTGATCTTGCTTCACAGAGAGGGGCAACACTCAGGGATCAGCACAGAAACAACAGGAGATCTTAGGGAATGAATGCCAAACCATGGCTATTTCCGTGTGAATAATGCTCATTGTAAGAAAACACCCAGCACGGGCTGGGAGCGTGGCCTCCAAACTCACTCTGGTTTGATAAACTCATGACAGAGTGCTTGCAGCAGGGAGACATCATCACCCAAAATTCCCCACAAAACCAGAGCGCTCAGCAGGGCAGCCCCAGGTCAGCAGGACCATGACCCAGGGACAATCTGTACCCCACAGAGGGGACACCACGTCACACAGAACCCCCTCCTCGCAGCAGGAGAGGATTTTACAGTGCTGTAACTCTGACTCTGTGAGAGCCAGGGCCCTTCCATTGAATTAGATGACACTTAAGCATGGACTTAAGTGCCTCGCTGCATCAGGGATTAAATTGCTTGGAACAAGGGAAGATGACTGCAACAGAGAGGCCATAGTACAACAGATTAATCCTGCCTTTAAAAGTTAGAGTTATTGAATTAAGTCAGCCCTGGTGTTGGCACTAAAGTAAACCTGCAGTAGGACAAGGCATGGTGGAAGTATTTTTTGTTGCTGCAATATGGTTCTACCAGAAAGGTGCTATCACTTCAGAAAAGAGCAATGGCATTGCTGGTATCTTACAGAACATCTTGAGGGAAATGTCCCCAAACCAATGCACAGCTCAGGTCCTGCAAGTGATGTGGGTTTATTTCTGTCACAATGAAGCTGTGCAGTACGTTAGGAAGGGAGCAGCAGGGGCTGTGTACTGTGGGAAGCTGCAGGGAAATCCTTAACCTGCATGGTCTGCATGCAGAGCAATGTGTGTGTTGGAACTTTGAAATCTGGGCTTTTTTGAAGCTGAAACTTGAAAGCAAACCTCCCGGGAGAAAGCAATGTGAACCTTTTTTTTTTTTTTTTTTTCTTTCATACCCTGGAAACTAAAAGCACTTTCTGCTCACAGCTTCACATAAAGTCGACTGGATGGGCTCTGAAAAGTCTCTTTACTAAGCATCAGTTCAGGTTTTCAGATCTGCTCCTGCACCCAAGTACAGGGCTATGACTGAAGCTTTGTGGTTCTGGACTCAAGCTAAAGCAAGGGCTGGGTGAGAAGGAAGGAAGGAAGCAGGAGCTGTTCCTATGGTGGGCAGAGGAACATTCTTGCAGCAGACAAAAGCCCTGGCTGGTGGTACTGAAGGTGCGCAAGGGCCAGGTCCACAGCACAGAGACCTCCAGGCATCAACCAGCCTCATCCCAGCTCTTTTACCATTGCTAATGTTTGTAGAAATGTCTTAAGGTTTTCCCTTTCAGGATTTGGGCTAAAATACTCCAGAATGTCCCATCCTGTAGCACTTGGGCATCTTCCAGCTATCCTGCAGTCCCTGGAGCCAGCTTTAGAAGGGCAGTGCTGTAGCCCCTCTCACAAGCAGTTGTGGTATGAACACCCTGCAGCTCTACAGCCTCTCCCTCTGGAACAGCCCCTGGCTGGAGTGGGCCACACAGGGCACTGATGCTCTGTCTTTGGAGGGTCAAGGATCAGCCACAGGCTGGTGGTCTCCCAAGCAAGGGGTGCACAAGGGGCTCCTGTCAGTTCTTGTTGTGCTCATTCATGCAAAACCCATCAGCAGGGCTCTGTGTATGGACTAGAGAGTGTCCAGCCTGTGCCATGGGGGGGACCCAAACAGACAGATCACCATGGACCCTAACCCCATCCCCAGTGGGGTGCAGTGGGGGTGGGGTGTGATGCTAATTCCAAAGCAGGTCCTATTTTGGGGCACGAGCTGCATGAGGGATCTCGCTACCTGGAAACCTCTCTGCTGTGTTCCAAATTGCTAATCAGCTTGCCTGGCAAAGCTCAGATACCTTCTAAGAAATGCATTCATCTTCAGAACCCAGCGCTGGAGCCAAGGTCACTTCTCTGACGCACCCAGACAGTACAGCGTGTTGTGACAGTCCTTTAAAGAATGATTAAACAAACGTAATAGGCAGGCATGGCTAGCGAGGTCCCATCTGTCTGAGGAAGAATCAGAAGTTAATTTAAGTGACTCCTCCAACATGTTGCCTAATTCCAGTGGCAGCAGAGCTAATTAAGATGGAGTTGGTCCAGGAGCATGGTGGTGTGTCAGTGGTACAGAGCAAACACTGCCACAAAGGCACCAGCAAATCACAGCCACTCTAACGAGCCAGTCAGCACTGGGCATCCAGAGCCAGAGGAACTGCTGAGCAACATCATTAACCAGATATCTTGGTCCCATTGATAACTTCATGAATATTTCATACTCGTTTCCCACAGTCTGTGCTGACAACTTGTGACACAGGACTAGCTGGAGTAAAATGCACTTAATATGCAGTTGCTGGAGCTGTAAATTTATCATCAGATGTTATTTTCTTAAGAATATCCTTCTAAGAACCTGACCAGCTACTCAGTGACTTAAATGAGCTCCAAAGGCCAAAGAGCAAGCAGAGCACTTCTCTAATGAGTGTTTTAATGGTTGTGATAACATAGAGCAAGCCAGCAGTGTGGGTCTGCAGCCCTTGTTAGGGAATGTGAAGTTAGCAGATCCCTGAGGATGGCAGCACCAGCTTGAAGGGGTCATGCCTGGAGAGCAGATGCAGCAGTGGCTTCTTTTTGTCGGAGGGGAATGAGTGATTTGGTGCAAAATTTGCTTCCTCTTGTAGAAGGGTGATGGGAGGGAGGTCATGTATTTGTGTGCCAGGACTGGGGTTCTTTTCTTTTGTTTTCTTACTGTCTACTTCACTTAAACTCTGCTTTTAAAGCCACTCCATGCAGGGAAGGTGAGGGGTGTCAGGCAGGGAAGCTGGGGTTCTGCTGCCATCATTGCTCTCTCAGCAGTCAAGCTGTCAAGGGGTTTGCTGTAATCTCTCCCAGGGAAACCAGTCATGGAAGAGTGAAGGATTTGAGGTGCTTGGTCCAGGGACAGCTGTGGGTGCCTTTTCCCACCAGCCCCAGCTGAATGAGCAAGTCAAGCCTGTATATTTTACTCCAACTCCCAGCAAAAGTGAAGCAAAATCTATTTTGTACAGACAAAATGCGTGCAAAAACCCTGGGACAGTGAGGAGCAGTGGAAGGTGGCATTGGGCTGCTGGAGGTCAAGCAGGAGCCACAGCAGTGGTAAAACAACTTCTGCTTGTGGGGGAAAAGCTGAGATCTTGCTGTGAGAACTTGATGTGACTCTGTTGAGGAAAGTGTCAGGCTCACCACAGGCTCCTTCCATGTTCAGAGACTGGATGGGCTGGGAGCCAGCACGGTTAAGGTACCTGCCAGTGATGCAGATGGCCAGGACAGCCACAGGATGGTGACTGGGGGTGACAGGGAGCCCCGGTGACACAGGGGCCCCGCCTGAAGGTGTGCCTCAGAATCCGCAGCCGCGGCTGGTGGGATGCTCCAGCTGGTGGGATGCTCCGGCTGCTGGGATGTTCCCTGCGGCCGTGTGAACTAACACCACCGCAGCAGCACAGCGCGGCTGCCCCGGCAGTGAGTAATGGCAGAGTTTTTCTCTTCCTTTCGTTTGTTTTCATAAGTTGAGCACTAGCTTTGAAGAAGCTGCGCCTCAGCCCCCGGCTCCCCTCCAGCCACGGCTCCAGGGGGCTGTCGCTGCGGGAAGCATCAGGAATCTCCTGCTGGCGTGGCAGGACCGTGCCTGCCCAGAGAAACACCAGAGCCACGGGATCTGAGACCCACAGCAGCACAGGAGGGGGATTTCTATCAGCGATGGGTTTTACTTAATTGTCTCCATCCTAGCCGCAAGCACTGACCTGCACCAGGCAGGTTCCAAGTCTGGCAGTCACATGGAAAAAAAACCCAAAAAACATAACCTTTTAGTAGAGAAGAAGGAACTGTAGCTTCAGACTGAAGGCAAGCTATATGTTTACATAAACCTTTTGTTTTTAAGCCAAGGCTGTGATTCAAGGGGAGGGCCCGGGTTAACGGGAATGAAAGCAGATCCTTTCCTGTCTTGTCTGAGCTCCTGGGATCATCCACCCAGTAAACACGCTGCAGGAGGCTGGCATGTCCCATACTGACACCTCTTGCAGCCAGCAGTGGAACAAATAGCAGTGATGTCAGCCTCGTTGAGGACAGCTCCGGAAGGTCACTGTCCCCTTTTTCTCCATCACTGGGTTTACACCTGGAGCAAAGGGGCTGGGAGCAGAAAAAGACATGTCTGAAGTGAGGAGCTCCAAAATCCCTTGGGGCAATCTGGCCATGAACTTGGTTGGCTCTAATGCCCCTTGTCCACAGTCTTTGCACTGCTCTCTTCAGCAATTTAGGGGCTCAGACATTGTGCTGTTTTTTCCAGCACACAAAATGGGTTACTAAGGAACACAGAGATAAAAACCACAACTGCAGTGTTCTGCATCATAGTTTCCCTGTGTGCCTCCATCAGAATTTCTCTGCAGAGGAGCCGGTGCTCCTCAGGCTTGGTGAGGAGCTGGCAAAGGGCTGGCAGGAGCGGGTGGCAGGGAGGATGTGGATAAGCAGCCAGAAAGTCCTGTGGTGGTGGAGGCAGGGCATGTTGAATGGGTGATCTAGATCCAGAGAGGAGGCAGGAGCAATCTGTTAGAAATCAGCTGTCAGGGAGGGTCTGCCAGGGCCTGGTCCTGCTCTGGGGCAGGGCACTGGGCTCTGCAGGTCCCTTGCAGCCCTGCAGCTCTGTGCTGCTGCTCTGTGAGGGGTGTTGACAGCCCCATATGGCAGCAGGCACAGCCGTCACCCCGCGCTCCATCAGCGCAGCCCTTCCAGCACCTGGAGGGTCCCTCAAACTGAGCCCCCTGCAACAACATCCTGCTATCCCCTGCACCCAGCTCTGCTCACACAGACCTTCCTTCCACCTTCTTCAGCCTTCCCTGACCTCCATCAGCACAGCTGGAAAACTGAACTCCCACTCGTGGTGTATTCCCAGGGAGCTGCAGTGTGCTCACAAGAGCTTCTTGCTTCCACTGTCAGCTTTGAAGGTTTGGCTGAACCACAGATTTGTATTTTCAAGCAAAACTGGCCAGGGTTGTGTCCTTGCATTATTGGGAAGCTGTGGGGCTGCTTTGGTGTGTGGAGGGTGAGCTGCTTCCAGCCAGGCACAGGACCAAAGGGATGGTGTCCAACCAAGTGTTACCCACAGACACACTGAGGTGTGATCCCGGGACATCTTCATTTTTAAGGCAGATTTGGACTGTCTGGGCTGGCATGCACTTTGCCTCTCTCTACAATGCAATCGATTTAAAATTTGTTGCATGTTTAAGCAGCACTTAATCAGAAGGGTCAGATGTTAATACTATATAATTTATTTCTTCTCAGTGAACTTTCAAGCAACGCACCGAGAAAGATTAATTCTGCATCTCTCTGTCACCTCTGCCAGTGGGGCAGCAGCAGAATTGCCACAGATATTGCAAGTAGCTTTCTACATTTTCTTCAGCTGAGTTCATTTTTATCTCTTCAATCATTAAAATATAAAAACAGGATGATATTGCCACTAGTAATTATGTAACAGGCCACTGGACAAGAAAGAGCACATTTAAAGTTGTGGTATAAGCAAAGGATATTTTGGGGGGTTTAACGACCTTGGGTATTGAAGCTGAGAGAGTGAAACAAATGTATGGGGTTACAATGCATTTAAAATACAGGAGGGAAATAATAAATCAGCTGAATAGTTGTAAGGAAATTGAAAATTGTGGAGAGAGAGTAACAAAACTACATGGAGATTGAAGGACTTATGTCTGTTGCTAAGAATGGTAATGAGAATACTCAATTTGAATAGGTCTAAACTGCCCTTGAAATATCATTATAACTTATTTGAAAAGACATTTACCATTTGTATGGTTTTCCCAAATGCAATACATTTCCTTGCATCTTCATTCATTGAAAGCCTCAGAAATATGTCTGAAATATACCCATACTGGAGTTGAAAACAACAGAATGTTCCAGGAAATCAAATCAAAAGCATTTTTTCCATCGGTAGGGCTTCCACAAGAAAGTATCACAGCATAGAGACACAGCAGCAGGATCCAGGTTAATTCTTTCTTCTTTTTTTCTTTTTTTTCCTCCTAGAAATATATGACCAAAGGGAATGAGGAGCATCATTGGCTTTGCAGAGCGAGCCATTGCAGCAGTGCTCTGCTGAACATCAAAATGCTGAGTATTCATTTTACTAGTGCTGCTTATTTCTCTCTCTGTCCCAGTTAGCTGTGACCAGTGCCTGGACACACAGACTGCTGTACCTGCTGCCACTGCCCATGGTGGGTGTCAGCAGGAAATTGGGAATGCCAAGGAGGCAGCAGGGAAGTCAAACAGGCAAAGGGATTTAGAACTTAATCCAGGGATCATCAAAGTCAATAGGAACCATCCCACAGCCTTTGCAAAGACCCTTTCCCTGTAACCACCTCTGAGCCACTGCAACAGGTGTTACTTCATAACTTTCAGCAGAGAAACAGGAGAAATTTTGTTTGAAATTCTTTTTGAAAGTATGTGCCAATCTCCCAAATGCTATTTCCAGCAAAAAGGCCATTTGACAGCTACTGCCACTGCAGACAGAAGAGGAAAATGAAGTGTTCCTCACCTCTCAATTGCCACTGTGCAATGAGTGCTGGTAAATGACTCTGAAATAGGGGTTCTGGGTTGCTCCAGTTGCATTTTGATAAACTTTGAACTGATGTTGTAAGCAGTTCCAGACAGAGATACCTTAGACATTGTTGCAAGTCATCCACAAGAAAGTGGTAGAGTTTATTTTAAAAAGTTGCTGCAAGCAATAATTTAGTAATGAGAACTTAGAAGGCTTCAGTGTTTTTAATGCAGCCTCTCCAACCTGTAAGGACTGGAACTTTGTGGGAAGATGTTGCCTCTTCCAAAGAATCATAGAATCCTTCATGCTGGAAAAGACTTCTTAGATCATTGAGCCCAGCTGTTACCCCAGCAGTGCTGTGTTCATCAGTAAACTATGTCCCTCAGTGTCACATCTAAAAACCTTTCACAACCCTCCAGGGACAGGGACTCCACCACTGCCATGGGCAACCTGTGCTAGGGACTTGCAGTCAAGAATTCTTCCTAAAGAAGGCACAGGTTGCTTCTTTTTAATAACTATTATATGGGTGAAGTCCACAGTTTGGCTGTGAAGAGGCAGAGGAACTGAAAAGGAAGTGGAAATAAAGTCAGAGACAAACATATTTGCTATTTGGATGCATATTTTCATCCAAACAAGCAGGTTGGGTTCTTTCTTTCCTTCCTTGAAGATTCAATACACATAAGTCAGGAAAATCAAACTTACAGTTCCCCCAGTAGCCATAACTCTGTTCCTAGCAGAGAGAGAGCAAGACATAAATATAACCTCATACCCAGTAGCATGTGTGACATATGTGCAAGGAGGTGAGTTATGGGTGCTGTGGGGACCATGATTTTGAATGTTCTGACTTGAGAGTTGAATTTTCAAGTCCAGTGTTTTGGGGAGTTTCTTTCTTTCCTTTTTCCTCCCTATAGTTATAAAGTGTATTACAGCTCTTGCTTTGCTTTGTTCTGGCATGGCAATTTGGATCCTGCAAGTTGCTGAGAACTTTGTTTTTGATGAGAATCACAGAAACATAGAATGGTTTGGGTTGGAAGGGACCTTAAAGCTCCTCTACTTCCAAACCCCCCTACCATGGGCAGGGACAACTTCCACCAGACCTGGTTTCTCCAAGCCCCATCCTCTTGTGCAGAGAAAGGCAGCAAGAAGAAAATGAAATCCAGGGCTGTTGGGTGGTTGGGAATTTTGCAGACCCATGGTACATAAGTGGTAATCCTGACTGTGTATACGTGAAGGCAAACACAACCCCAAAAGCCTAAATAATTTCCTTCCAGTGTTGTTCAGATTGCCAGGAGAGTTTCTGCTGTGGATAGCTACATATATTCTGGGTTTGGAGGTAAATCCCAAGCTGATACTGCATCCAAGGAGACATCTGTGTTTCTCTATGAGGTCAAAACCTTTTTGAGTCTTTTTATGTTTCCAGGACTGCTTCAAACATGTTCCTCCTGCAAGTCCATTTGATCAGAGTCAAGTGGAGGCTACAGAACTATTGTGTCAATGTGTGTTTTGAAAAAAATTCCTGCTGCAGCTGAGAGAACTTTAGTGGAACTCATCCCCAAGCAGGCCAGAGTCTCAGATCCACATGTGTAAGTTCACTGAGCAGAGATAGGTTCAGATAAGCTCTTAAATGCTCTGTAGCTTTGTGAACAGAGTTTGTAAACTTGAGTTTGTGCTGTATCACCATGTTAAAAATACGTCTCAAACAGGCAGGTCATCCTCTAAATATCCTGTCCAGCTGCAAATCTTCGTTCCAGGAATACTTAACCATTCCAGGCTTACTGGAGGCTTAAGTAAGAAGGAATAATGTGGCATAAATATGCTCCATCTGACGTTTTCTTGCAACGCTTTGTGCAAATTTAACATGCGCGTTAGGTGTCAGGGTAGCTGTTGGAAATCCGTAACGCTGACAGTATTTGGTAATAAAATAATAATCGCTGCGTGTATCTCTGATGGAAAGAGATTCCCATCCTTTTGAATCCCTAATTGTGTGCCACACTACATTAGAGACAGATAGTTCATTGTCTCCACCTTTCAGAGATGGGAAATTCAGAGCAACATGCAAGACGTTCCAGAAATAAGCCGGTTTAATGAAGCAGCAAATTAGACCCTTCTATCTCTTTATTTAACATGTAGTCCCTTGAATTTATCAGAGTTCATTACAAAGGTACAAAATGGAAAAAGAAGCTGAAAAATTCATTTGTGATTAGAGCTAATGATTTTGAAAATGGCTTTTCATATTTTCCTAGATAACAGCTAATATTTATTATTAAATTTATGTCACGTTTGCTCTAATGAAATTATATTCCCTGCCTTCCCTTGTTTCTGTTGTTTATGGTTTGGATTTTATGAAAGGAAGAATCATAAAGATGCTATATGTTTCTTGCCAACTGCAGTGCCTTTGACATGGCTTCTGATAGCTTACTCTTGTGACTCATATCAGAAGAATGGTTTTAAAATTTCCTTCCCAATTTATTCCTTCTATACCACTTGACAGATAATGAATCCAAGTAAATGCATGGAAGATTTTTTTTCCCCCATAATTTCAATTTCAGACATGGAGTGAGTAACGGACTCAAGGCTGTTAAATTAAAGGAAGGAAAAAAACATTTAAACAGCAAAATAAAAACATTCAGAGTTCCTGTCTCTTTCCAAGCTCTGCTCCCCATCCTGCTCCCAGCAGGAGAGTAGGTGCAGACTGAGGGAGGTTTGCATCCACCCTGCTGCACATCCCAGCACGACCCTGACAGCACTCATCCTGCTCAGAGCTGAAATGAGGGAACTGGGGAATGGCAACATTAATTTTGCTGTTATTCATCAAACCTTATCACATGCTGGGGTACAGGAGCCAGTGCTGGCCACCCAGCTGCAGCTGGAGTTGGAATGGGGACCCTTGTGAGGCCCTTCTAGGACACAAAGAGCTTTAGCAGTTTTCCTGATTTCACCAGCTTTTTCTTTAGTACTATCACAGTTTTCTGAAGGAGAGTTTGTGTCATGGCATGAGTTTGATAAAGTGCTTTCAAAGTGCTGCATAATAATTAGAGTTAAGATCATCTGGTTGGAACTGGATGACCTTTAAGATCCCTTCCAACCCCAGACTTTCTGTGATTCTAAGAAATGTGATGTCAGCCTGTTAATTAACTTACCTGTGCAATAGCAGAGAAATGCTTTGTTTAATAATTGCAAAATATTTGCATTTGTTATTAATACTTAATAATCCTTATTCCTGAATACCAGACGTAGGATGGAATCACCACTTCTGATGTAGGATGCTAAGTGAGCTGCTTGTGTTACTTTTGGGAAGGATCTCCTGAATCATTGTTTATAGTGACTGTTATTTTGCTCTGCTATTTCTTTCCAGCTTCCCTCTCTCTGCAGTGTTGCTTCTCTTTCTTCTTCATGTGGTGAAATCCAAGTATGAATGGGAAAAGTTCATTCGTAATGTGGCCACCCCTGTGGTGACAAGCAGAGAAAGTTTGTGGTTATTATTTCCTCCTATGGGGAGTTTGTGGATGACCATTTGAGCTTTGAGAGAAACAGTTGCTTTGGCAGACCACATGCAATCTCTGGGCAAACAAGCCCAAAATGTCCCCAAGGTAATGTTGTTAGACCAGCAGTGCCCTGGGTCAGCCAGCCACTCCATCCCCAAGAGATGAGGGATTACAGCATTTATTCCACAGGCTCTTTCTGTCTGGGTTTCTGATGAACGCAGAGATCTTGTGCTTTTTTGTTTCTAATTCTCTTTGCCCACACAGGGCTCATGGGGTTTCCATACCTGACATGTGACCAAGTGACCTTGCTTGTAAGTTTGTTAAATACATGACTAGGAATTAGCTGTAGCAATATCCCCACAGAGCTCAAGCACTGAAAGGAAGAACTCATTATTCAATACCTTATTTCATGCTTTGGAAACAGAAGCAACAACCTTAGCACTTCCTCCTTTTTACAGCCTTGTGGTTTCCGTCATTCTTTTCAACTCATAATGAGATTTAGTGTTGGAGAGAGATGGTTGTGCCAGAAATACCAAGGTGGGATGGTTTTGGTAAAAAAGCAAAGTGTTGAAGTTCGTAGGGAAGCTAATTTCAGTATGGAAGAACAAAGCTAATGTCACCTTTGTGAAGGTCTTTGGCGTTGTCTCCTGACTCCTGCTACGTCAGGAATATGTTTATGGAAAGTCTGCGAGGTCTCACTGAGTGGAACTTGCCAGAGATTTTCTTCATGCCAAAAGAAACGTTGACCCATGGATGCTCGGTCAGCTAATGGATTAGGTCAGGCTGGAGATGTTGGGAACACACAGCAGTTCTCTGTCCCTGCGTCACCAGGGCAGAATCGATGCTGCCAACGAGCTGACAAAGGGGAGAGGCTTTTTTCAGTGTGATCAGCACCACATCGTGAAGAGAAAAGGAAAAAAAAAACCCTCTGTGGCTGTGCACCTCCCGCAGTAGATTGAATCTGAAGGCAGGAGTGCAGTAAAAGTATGTTTTCTGCTAATAAACTGAGCAGAAGTGACAGGGAAGTCAGTGCAACATGGAACATGCATCTTACTTTTTGCCATTTTCCTGATGATCTTGTCTTACCCAGGGCGTTTTGCAGACAAGTGCAGTTATCTCTTATCCCTGGAAAGGATGCAATGGGAAACACAAACACTAGAAGGGTCAGGGTGCTGTAGAGCTGTAATAACTCACAGATTTTTCAGCTATGAAGAATTATAAGAATAATAAATCTATGAATTTATCATATGGCAATCTTAGAATTACCCATTTCAGATTTTTTATTTCAATTTTTTTAATATTCAGAGGACTGAAAATGTGGATTGATTTCTCTCAGTTATGGCTAAATACCACATCAGGAAGGTGTTTGAGGTACAGAGATGTGCAGGTACTACACCGAGTGTGCAGCATCCCACAGCCCAGACCCTGTTCCTGTCTGTATGTCACCCAGTCCCAAAGAAGCAGCCATTCCTGCTGCTGTCCCCCCTGCAGAAGGAACAGCATCCTCAGTACCTGATTTCTGCCACTCATGCAGCCAGACCACCCCACTTGCTATCCTCAGTGGAGAGGCACTGACCATGGGGATGGAGACCACAAATACCAGAGTGGGAGATTATAGCAGCAATAGCAGTGGTTCAATGGTCTTTCTTTAATTTAACTGCTTTGGCCACTACTAAAACACCACAAGGGCCGAGGTGGGAGCACACAAATGCCTCAGGATTGCTCATTCCTGGTGCTGTGCCATGGAGTGTGTGCCTGAGGTGGCTGCTGTCCCTCCTCCTGCCCCAGCAAGCTGAGTTTGTGGTCAGGATTCCAGAGCCCTTGGCTATCTCATCAGCCCTGGAGCTGGCCAGGCTGTGCTGAGCACAAGCACCTTCATGTCACCCCAGGGCCAGCCTGCACAGCCTCAAGGGAGCCATAATCAAAGCTCAGCCATGCACCCTAAAATGATTAATTTCCATACCAACCAGGCTCTGATGAATACACTCAGGGCTTTAATCTTAATGAATCACATAAAATGTTATGCCCTTTGGAAAGGCAAATACAACCTCAGTGATTATGAGCTGCTTTAGTTTCTGCCTTGACGTCCAGCTCTGCCTTTTGGGTTTGCTGTCTCTACATGCATATTTTGTGAGCAGACCTTTGCCTTTGGATCACCAGGGAGCTCTGATACTGAGGTCACCCCCATGCCTGGAGCACTGGAGTGTATCTGGAGGTGTAGGAGCAGATGCTAGAGGTACAAAGCAGAGATGGTAATTACTCACTCATTTCCTAAACGAGCTTCTGAGAGGTGGCACTGACCCAAACTCAGTGCTGCCATGAGAGTAACCCCAAACTGAAGAAACACCAGAGGCAGGGAATGAGCCTCCCTTCCTTTGGAGGTGTGGGTATGCAGCAGCCTGACCAGGGCAGCCTGGGGGACCCAGGGTGTTGAGCAGAGAGCTGTGGTGTGGTCCCGCATGCAAAGGGCTCCAGCAGCTGCGGGGGTGGCCCTGCTCTCCCTGTGGGACCTCCATGGCATAGCCCAGCCTTTGAAGCTGCCACAGTCAGGGCTGATGCTGAGGAAAAGAACTGAGGATTTGGTTTGTTCTTTTTTCAAAGGCTTTATTCCTCTGACAGCCGAGCTGGAGTCAAACCCAAGTGTCCGCTGAATCCAGCCCTTTTATTTTTCCCTCTTTAAGTTCCGAGTTTGCACTTTACGTACAGTCATGGCAGGCTTAAGCTTGACTGTCAGAATAAAAGCCTTTTCTTTTCATAAAGCTTCCTCTCTGCAGTTCAAAACACCTCCAACCCAAGTGATGTCAGCTTCAAAGGCTTGCCCACACTGCACCCAGGGCTTTTGCCTGCTGCTGCCTATTTAGGGGTCTCTTGATGGCCTGTGGATCTGAGGGAAGTCTGTGGGGCTCCAGCTGTTTAAATGAGAGCTGTCAGGGTGCAGCAGAGAGTGGGGTGGTAGATACCAGCCAGGGTCAGGAACTCCCAGTGTGCTGGGAGCTGCAGTGGGGATGCCAAGGCTGAGTGAGCTGTGTTCCTGAGGTGCAGGGGGATCGCTCTGTCCTGACACTGAGACAGCCAGGATGAATTTGTCCTTGCAAATAGAAACCTCAAGAGCTTCTCCAGCTAATCATGGATTAGAGGCAGAAGCATAAACAACCATAGCCATTGCCAGGGCAAAGGAAAGCCACTGGTTCCAGGACGTGAGGAGTTAATTCCGGGTGCTGCTGGTTGAACTTGAGTTAGGATTTGTCTGTGGCAAAGTTTGCTTTTCTGTCCACATTCTGGGCAGTTGTCTGGTAGAGGAAGTTGTTTAAGATATTGATAAAGATGATAATGTACAGAGGGATTTCTTTAAGTTCCTGATTTATTGAAACCACATGCTTTCCTTTATTTCCCCCTCACTTTGTGCATAATATTAAGCAAGTAAGATTATTCAGTTGAAGAAAATTACATGTATAGTTGAATATTGCTCCATTTCACCTTATTTTCAACAGAGTGTCCTGTTTATGCTGTTCAGAAAAAGTAAAATCCATGTCCATGAAAATTGTATCTGCTCTTTTAAAAACCCATGCAGATTTCTGGCCATGTCACCCCAAGCTGTAGACAGGAAGTGCAGAACAAGGAGCAAACACAGGGAAGTTTCAGCTAATAGTGTTCATTCACAGAGGAGAAGGAAACAGCAGGAAAAGGTCAGCGTAGACTAACACTTACGTGTTTTTTTTCAATGAAACATACACTCCTCTTTCTTTTCTCCTA
Organism: Certhia americana; assembly: GCA_018697195.1. Lineage (NCBI taxonomy): Eukaryota > Metazoa > Chordata > Aves > Passeriformes > Certhiidae > Certhia > Certhia americana. The sequence continues at coordinate 17,215,948 of CM031868.1, read as the reverse complement.
GGCAATTAGTGTAATTACAGAAACCAGCCATTTAGCAGACTTCTAACTGAGCATTATCAGCACTGGCTATGAGAGGTAAGGCACTTGACTTTACGCCAGTCAGACACAAAGCACTTGCTGCTTAAAATGTCATCTCAGTCAAGACGATGAAATGAGCTGGAACCATCCCAGCTCTGACTATTAACCTTGGCAGGATGAGACGTGTAAGGACACCCTGATGGCAGATGTGAAAGGGATCTGAATAGGTAAAACAGAAAAGGTTTTATTGGGGGATTTAAATACCAAAGTGATCCACTGAGAATTGATTTGTTCACACTCTTTACTGTGTTAGGTGATGCAAAACTAAAGGATGGCTGGTTGCATCACTCTCTAGAATTTAGGGTAAACTGAAGGAAATATTTCATCATCTGGAATGTAATTGCTCTGTCTTGCTGCAGGAAGTTGAGAAACTGGGTTTAGAAAGAGCTGGATTTAGAAAGAGCTGGAGCAGTACCTGCCTGTTCTGCTCTTGATGCTTCCAACAGGTCTGAATGCAGCCAGTTGTTCATGCAACCACACATCAGGGGACCTTGGGCAGATAGTGCCCCTCAGAAAAGGGACTCTTGAACCTCCAGCATTGCAGGATAATGCTGGCTGGGTGATGACCCTCATAAGAAAGCCTATTCCTTATTTATTTATGGAGTGATGAAGGGAGGAGTCACTTTAGGAAATGGTGCTGCTCCCCAGAGACCAAGTAATGGTCTGAGCTTAGGCAGCCACAGTTAACTGTTTTCTCACTGCTGCATGTTCCTGTCATGGCACTGAAGTGTATTGGTCACCAAGGAATTCCTAAATCAGCTATGCCATGATTGGAATTAACAGCAATGTAAAAGAAACAGTGCTCTGGAAAATAGGAATTCTATTCCTCTGTGAGTAACAGCCTGTTGGTTAAACCCCTCTAAGCCCATAGATGTTGGATTTGCAGGTCACCTTCAGACTCAGCAGATTTTGCAGGAGGTTCTAGCTAAAGAACATGAGTGTTTTGGACATTTGGGATTACTTTTGTATTTAAAAAAACCCCAGTGGAATACTGGGAAGGGATTTGCTACATAGTACTTGAAAATTCAGAGGGAGAGACTGGAGATTCTTCCCAGGCTAAGAACCAGTCCCTCTATGGAGGCAAAATCCCACTTACCTTGATGATCCTACACGTGTGTGAAAACTTGATTTTGTGAGTCTAGTTGCTTGCCTTGTTTCCAGCAGGGTTTCATCAGCTGGTATTACCCCAGCACAGGGTTAAATTGGATCTCTTGAGCTTCAGTGTATTGTCAAGGCAACAAGAAACAGTGCTATGGTCTTATTCAGCCATTCCCCAAAACTGTGTCATCCTCAGGCAAAGCTGTTTTGGTGGCACCCTGGCCACAGGAGGGAGGCAACAGGAGATATTGGCTCTGGGGGGAATAGAAAACGTCACTGCCACATGTGCCTGAGCTGGCCATGCTGTTTTGGTGTAGTTGGTAGAATGGGAAAATGCCCTTTGGGAACCTGAGCAGCGAAAGAGGCAGGTCCACGTCCTCAGCATGGGGACACTGGCTAATGGGGCAGGTCTGTGTTGGGGAGACATGAGCCCACCTGGGTGTACACGGCCCAAAAATCCCTGCCATGCCACAAAGTCACCCCAGACTTGGAGTGAAGGCAGTAGCAGCACACAGTAAAGGGGTTTTGAGATGGCAGAGCTGCTGTGGTCTAGCATGGACAATCTCTGTCACACCTTCCACCTGTCACACTTCAACCACACTCCTTTTGCTGCTTCTTTTCCCTCAGCCTTCTGCCATCCTCATCCTCCCGTGCCTCCATTTCTCCCCATCTGTTTTCTGGCAGTTTCTGCCCAGATAATGAGCTGTTGGGAGAATGAGAAGCATCTTCCCAGCACTGGGCTGGCGGCTGAGGCAGGCAGCCAATGCCAGCCCGCATTGCTGGGGGTTTGCTTTTGTTTGATCTTTGCCATAAAAGCAACCAATTTGAATTCCTGGAATAAATTAGCTGCCCTTTGCACTAGTGACTCCTGAAAAGCGAGCTGGCAGGAGAACAGAGTGGGAAATGGGAGGATGAGGTGGATAACTTGTCCTTCGTAGCAGGTCATTTTCAGGAGGTGATTCTGTAGGTCACACTCTTCCCTCGAAAGCCGTGGCTTCTGTGCTGTGTCCTGCCTGCTGCCACCTCCCCCTGCCCTCACCTGGGGCTTGTGCACCTCTGCTCAGACCCAGCCAAGCCACGGTTAAGGGATTTCAGGGCTGCAGCCCCAGGCAGTGCCCTCACTTGAGCAGGACTCACCCTCCTGACGGCTGTTTGTCAGCTGTATCCAGCTAAAATCCAAACCCAAGGTGCTGATTTCTTCCAGTGCTGAAAACTCCATGCTGTTTTCTGAGAATAGCCCAAACTGTTGGATCTAGGCTCCACATTAGCACTTTATTTTCTGCATCCTAAGAGAAAACCACAAACAGCACCACTACCAAGCCAGGGGTGGGAATCTTTCTCTTGTGTAGCCAAAGTTCATTTTTAATGAGGGCCTGTGAAGTTAAACACTTGCCAGTTGTCACCCCAGTTCTGGTTATACCCCAGTCACAGCTGAAGGAAGTCAGGAGAATGTAATTTACTAAGTGCTTTGGGATTCTTAGAAATATTGCTCACTAGAGAGACATTGCAATTTTCTAAGTTCATCCTTAAGGGAGTAGTAAGTGAAGTTTCTGTGTTGGAGGTGGCTCTGGTGAGGGAAAGCATTTTGCAGCCATCCCCACAGGGTTGTTAATGCATGCTTTTTGCTAACATGCCATTTCACTGGAATTTTCACCCTTCTGAGCAATCTTGCATACAGATGAAAAGGAGAAAAAGGAACTCAGTGGTACTCCAGGCCCTGGAGGCACCTCAGATGGGCTCTGCTGGGAATACCCGCCTTCCCATGGCAGTGACAGATGAAGCAGCACAAAGTACAGGGATGAGAGGAAAAAGTCAGAAATGAGAAAAATGAGAGAGAAATTAAAGTTTAAAAATTCCCATGGGGGGGCCTGAAAGTTAAGGCAGATGGGTAAGTGGGTGAGATCCTCTCTGCATGTGTTCTCCCTGTTTCTGCCTTGGATGACCAATCTTCAGAGCATCAGGGAAGGCTGGAGAGCCATGGAGCTGCCAGTCCCACATCAGCAGTGGGGATGGACAGAGATGTGTCCCCAGCTGCCTCTGCTTCCCTCCCTGCAGAAGGGACACCCCACATCCTGCCACACACATGACACCTACCATACACATCCCAAACAAACAGGAGAACAGCTACAACTACCACTGGCCTTGGGAAGACAGTGGGACAGAACAGAGGTACAGAAGAAGGGATTTTAGCGGTGAAATTCCAGCAATTTAGAGAAAAACTGACTCTTTTCTCTGGGCATTGCCTCGCTGGATAATTCTTTCCAGACCTAATATGCTAATAGAGGCAGGAGCACAACCTGCCCTGTATCCTCTCGCTGGCCACCACCACGTTGCAGCCAAGGACTGGAAAACCAAAGCAATGAAACCAAAACAGAAACTAAACTGTATGTTAAGGAGAAAAAATCCCTGCTCCCTGCGGGCAATCTAAGGAAGCCACGTGGCACCAGTACAGTAAATAAAAACTGAACAAGTGACCTCTTCTTGGTCCCTCTGGAGACAGTGGCAAGCCAGGGATTAGCAGCATTCATAGTGCTCCCAGAGGTTTCCATGATGAAGGACACAGAGGAGACTTGTGTGGTGCCTGGGGAGGTGTGGAGGCAGAACTGGAAGGCACCAGGGGGACCCATGAGGGGCCTGGCAGGGAGGAAAGGTGGGCTGGTTTGTTTATTGAATATGAGCGTACAAAACCTGCTTGGCTTTGGTCTCACCAGATCCCATCAAGGCATAGGATAAATTGCCTGTCCGTGGTGGGAGCAGATCCACAACGATGCCCTCCCAAATAACTCCTCTCCACTTCTTGTGTTCAGTAGATTTCTGTGGCCATGGAAGCCTCCCCACCTCCTTCCCCAACAACCCAGTAAGTCCCATTTCAATGAAAAGTGACTTCACTCTCTAGGTTAGGTGAGCAGGGAGAGACCCTGGCTCCACCAGAGGATCCTCTGCCAACAGCTCACAGCTCATGACCTGTCTTGTGTGTAGGGGAAAGTTGTTTCCCACTAAAAGCAATCAGCAGGAAAAAAAAAGGCTGAAAGAATGTTTCCCCAAAGTCCAGTGAACTCCCCAACCAATTCTGTATCTTCTTGGCAGGAACTCTACATTTTTTAAAAGACATATCTGAAAATTACAGAAAGGCATTGAGTCCCTGCCCATCACATAAACCCACAGTTCCTGCTGAATCACTGGGAATTGTGCTGCCCTGGACTTTGCCAACACAGTCACGTCTGCACAAAAATCTAAATAAAACCTGGGTGCAAATCAAAGGAGTAAATTTCATGAGTAACTAGAAATTTTTATTGTGGTATGTTTGCAGTTTTCTCTTATTCTTGCTCTGTTTCCTGAGCAGACTCTGTAATATTCCACTTCAATCCCTCAAAGCTGACGGGAGAGCGTGTACTTCGCAATCAAAGTGATTCATGCAATTACATGAGCCAGTGCAGAGTAAGGGAGTGAGAATCCATAATCTAGAACATTAGCACTTATCTGTTAAATGCTCTTCTCTAACATACTGCAGAACCATCATCTAATTCCTTACATAAGGTTCTTCAGGGACTACTATGACAACAGCAGTGCTGAAAAGCAGAGTAATGAGACACCAGGAGCACTGGGAACAGGTCACTACAACAGCAGCTCATTACAACTATTTCTTGTCTGACCCCAGAAATAAAAATCACTTGTGGATGCTTTTTTTATGCTGAAGTTATTTGTTAATCGGTTTCATTTTTATTAGTGTATTCACTATATTCCTGTTTATACACTGATTGTTGATTTGGTCTGCAGGATTATATAATTAAGAATAGAACAGGGTGGCTATTCCCAGGGAATCACAATATTCCTGAAATCATGCCAAAGACTTTGCAAACTTTGTTGATCTATTGGAAAGGTCATGAGCTACCAGAATCACTTGTTGGTGACAAAAATATTGCTGTATAGTGAAACAGGTATTGTGGAATTGGCTCCCAGTTTATTACACATGGAAGGTGAAAATTCCTGATATTAGAGGGCTTAATATCATATGCTGGTCCAGATCAGTGAAATTCAAACAGGAAATGAAGTTTTAAGAGTTGGAGTAGTTTGCTGAGGGAAGTTGTCTTCATTGTTGTAAGTCAGTGCTTGGTATCTCTTGAGATAAGTGCAAGGGTAAAACACAATTTATCTCTACATTTTGGATTCACTAATGAAATTCATGGATTGATTTGGTAGGAATTCAGACAACAGTGTCTCTTCTAATCCTAAAATCAGCATTTGTGTTTAGACTTCTTAGAAATTAGTTTATTTGACGTCAGAAGAGGCCAGGCATGAGCACGAGGTGCGTGGATGCTGCTGCTTTCCTCACCTGCATCCATCCCATCCTAGGGCAGAAACATGCTGACCTCCCAGCCAATGTTGCAAGTTCCCACAAGCAGCAGCCCCATGGACATCTCCAAAGGCAATCCCACGTGTGAGAATTGCGTCTCCCAGCCTGGATTGCCCCTCCTTTTCCCCACACTGCAAATCCAGCATCACACCGGGGGTGCCCAGACTTGCTCAGCTGCTCACACCTTGGGTCCCAGCTGGCTTTTGCAGTCTCAGGGAGAGCTGCAGGTTTGAAGCCTCCATTTCCCTGCCAGACTGCTGCTGGTAACTTGAGAAGGTGCTGGCCAACTCCAGCCACATCACAGAGACAGGCAGGAAATTTAGAAGTCATTTACAAAAATATTTGCAACTCAAAAAACCAGAAATGGTGGATGAGTAAATGCTGGAGACCCAAATTAATGTCAGCAGGAATGGTCTATTCTGCCTCGTGTACAGACCCCAAGAGAGAAGACAAATGATTGAGAAGAGTCTTGGGCTGTTTGTCTGACAGCCTCTACTTCACTGAACATTAATTACTGACTTAAAGTAGAAATGTTGCATGAAATAAGGACTACAACCCAACTCAGAGTAGAGTTTAGAAACCTATTCTTGAATGACTTGTGTGTTTGGGTTATTTCAGGCACTACAGGCAACTGATTTGAGGTCTTTCATACCTTGGGTGAACTTTACACCTAGACTATACATTTATATATATCTGATATAAATAAACACATTCTTCCTCTACCAGAGTTAACAAACTCAGCATTTTGCTGAATCAAGACCATTTTTGGATATACATTTTTGGATATATGTGTGAAAGATTAAACAAATTAGATGCTGTCATTATTAAGAGAGTTTTTAGGTCAAAGAGATAATTCTCCTGTCTCTAATTACATATTTTTTTCTTATTTCTTTTATGAGAAAATTGTCTTTTTAGATAGCTGATGTATTCCCATTCTTAGTCTTCAAAATTCTGTAAACTCTGTCGTGCATTATCACTTGAATAGGCCAAATAATTTTTTGAATGTCATAATTATTTGAATGCCTACTCATAGATAGTCTTCAGTAAAACTGAGGCTATGAGAAGAACCAGAGAGACCCACCAACTGCACTGAAAGCTAAAAGCAGGTATTTCTCTCCAGATTCTTAAAGCAACTCAGGATTTGTATGATCATTACCATACTGTGTCCAATCTAATGTATTGTGATTCATTCCGAGTGATGTTCTCTAATCCTGATATTAGAATTTTTATGGTGTTTAGTGGATTTGTGAAGGCAATCTGAAAATGGGACTTCTGGGGTCCCTTCTTGGGAAGAAGCCAAACCCTTCCCAAGCACAGCCAGAGCTGGGTCTCCCCTGAAGCCTTGCCCACAGGTGGCTGCACTGGATCCTCCTGCTGGGTGCTCCCACATGGAAGGAAAAAGGTTCTTCTGGGGTAGATTCCTTTCCACCAGAGTGGTATCAGGAGTGTCAGTGGTCAAGTGTTTACGTGGAGGACTGGTATCTGTCTAAATTGTGATAATTAGGAGAATATTAGTGATATATTAGGAGGATAAAAAGACTGGAGAGCTGTTTCTGCCCTGTGCTGTCCCCAGGTGTCCAACAGGGTCCTCTTAGTCCTGTACCAGAAATGTCACCTATTTCAGAATGAATTTGTTCAGTAAAAACCCACTATGCAAAAAAAGCCCCACAACCTTTTAAATGAAGAAAAGTTAATATGAGGCAACTCTTCAAAGTAGAGCAAAGAAATTAAAAAAATCTGAAAGTGGTGCATTCATGAGACGGGCATTGTGAGGATTTACATTTAAGTCTTTGTGGATTTTTACTACTTTTGTAGTAAAACAATTGTAATGACACTGAAATTCAGAAAGTCATCTCCTCAACTTTCACCTTTTCTTTAAGAACAGGAATGATTTAATTTGAACTAATTAATATTTCATTACATTTTTGTAATCACCTAAAGGCCATATAGATGTGAAAGGTCTCTTTTGATAGTAAACCAGTTCTAGCACAAGTTGGGAGGAAGAATAATGACATTAGGGAGGCTTCTAGTAAGTCTGTAGCATCCCCATTGTATTGTTTAATGCTGCCCTTCCAGGCTCAGGACTGACAACCTTTCATAAATGATACTTCTTATGTCAAATGGCTTTTACAAAAAATTACTGAGTCTACACAAACCTGCACAAAATTCTTCCCTTTCACCTTATTATTTCTCCTCAATTCTATAATGTTTTTAAAGGATCAGGAGGTTTAGAGCTGAAAGTAATTATTTATTTTTGAAAGTTCTGGGCACCTGGAGATTGTGAAAATAATCATTCCTGGCTTAATTCATTTTTAGTTTCTAGGATACAAACAGACTTTAAAACAAGCTAATCCCTTCACCTGGTTTAAACTGCCAGTGCTTCAGGCAGCAACATGAGTTTACAACAGCTAAGGATACATCCCAGTTATTTTTAATCCTTTCATGTCAAAATTGGCTTATCCCAATTTGCTTTTAAAACATCCTCGGAGTAAAGCTCTATTTACCCAGCCCATATTTGTCTTGAGTGTACTTGTACGAAATAACCCTAAGCACCCAAAAAGGGCATGTTTGTAATGAAAACACCTCCAGACAGACTGACCCCCCGAGGGGAGGCCACCAAGGAATCGATTCGACAGCTCCTGACCGGGACTGAACCGAGAGGGAGGGCGCCAGACACTCGGTGTGCTCCTGCTTCCCTCCAGCTGGGCTCAGACTCACTTCAGACAAGCAGAGAGGCTGTCTGAGGGCTCAGGGAAACGTGGACTCTGCAAAGGCTCGGTCTTCCTGACTGGAACAAAAATAAAAATTGAAAAATCTGGGGTAAAAGGGATCTACTTGTGAGAACGGGACGCGCTGGAGGAGGGGAGTAGGAACAGAGAGGCAGGGAAAAGGACAAAAAGGGAGTTAGGAGGGAGAAGAAAGGCAAAAAGAAGCATGAAGAGCTGGAAAAGAAAGGAAAATAGAGAAGAAAAAGAGAGAACAAGAGAAGGAAATACTGCATGTGTTTTAGTGATGTCTTTCTCCAACAGGGATGGAGGTGCCCAAAGGTACCTTTAAAGGTATCATGGTATTAAAGGTACCATGGTTAGGCCTTGGTTTGTGCTGAATTTCAGTGGTGTGCATGTTGAAACAGGTGCTCACTGAGGCCATGAGACCACGGCCTGGCATTTCTGGCATTTCTGGCAGGAAGGAGCCAGTGGGGCAGTGCTTCTGGAATGGGGCTCCCCGCTCCCAGTGCTCCTTCTTCTCACTGTCTTCCTGTGGATCTTTGGTGGGAGCCAGCTCTGCTGAAGTGAGGTGTTTTCCTCTTGTGCCCCTGGGTGCTGTGGGAGGGCTTCAGCAGAGGCAGAGACTGCCTGTGGCAAGGAGGGGAGAACCACAGGAGAACAGGAATTCAAAGGGGTTCTGAGCTTCCAGCAGGAACTGGGATTGGTGCAATTCTTACTCGGACTGTGGGGTACATCTGATGCTGCTCTGCCCCAGACAAGATGAGCACAGCCTGCATGTCCCCCCACAGCCATGCCCACAGCTCTGCCAGGTGTCAGCAGAGGCTGGGTTGAGGGCTACAGGTGGTTTCTGTTCACAGAGGGAGCAGGGGCAACATTGGGTCTGGGTCTGCTGTTGGCTAGAGAGCAGAGGGAACATGGGTACCGGTCCATGCTGGTTGCAGTAGCTCCAGTGGGCTACCACTGTTCTACTGTGGGATGTTCTCTGGCCTGCTATGGAATTCCTCCATCCTGCTGCAGGATCTCCTCAAGACCTGCTGTGTCCTGCCCCTGACTTGCTGTGTGATGTCCTCAGTATGCTGTGGGATGTTTCCCCCCTACCCTGCTGTTGGGTGCCTCTCTGCTGCCTGATCTGCTGTGGGATGACCACAACCAGCCTTGGGATGAACCCCTAGACCTGCTGTGGGACACCCTCATACCAGCTACAGGGCGTACCCCAGCCAGCCCTGGGATGACCCCACCACTCCTGCTGTGGGAAATGCTTCAGCCACACCGTGGGATGTTTCCCCAAGCCCTGGCATGTTCCCCCAGAACTGCTGTGGGATGTTCCCCTCTAAGCCCAGGTCCCGCAGAGCTGCTGCGGGTTGTCCCCAACACGCTGTGGGCTGTTCCCACACCCAGCCCCGGGCTGTCCCCATCCCTGTGCGTCCCCACCTCCCCTCTGCCCGCAGCCGCGCACCTGGGCGCGGTGTGTGCGCGCATCGCCCGCGGCCGCGGCGCTGCCGGGCGGGGGTGACTCAGCCCCGGCTTTAAAACGCCGGGGCGGCTCCGAGCCCGGCTCCGCTGCGCCGCACCGCGCCCGCGGGGAGTGCCGGGGCCCGGCACCGCACCATGCGGAGCCTGCGCCGAGCCCCGCCGGTGCTGCCGCCGCCGCTGCTGCTGCTGGAGCTGCTGGGGCTGCTGGGGCTGCTGCTGGCCGCGGGGCACGGCGCCGTCATCACCGGGGTGAGCGCCGCCGCTCGGCACCGACGGCACCGACGGGAGCCGACACCGGCACCGGCAGGGCTGGAGCGGGCCGGGGCTACGGGGGAGAGAGGGCTCGGGGACTGACAGAGGGATTGGGGGAACCTCCCGGGATGAGCGGTGCCCGGAGAGAGGGGAGCTCTCTGCCGTGAGGGATGCCCGGAGAGAGGGGAGCTCCTGCCGTGCGGTATGCCGGAGAGAGTGGAGCTCTCTCCGTGATGGATGCCCGGAGAGAGGGACTCTCTGCCGTGCGGGATGCCCGGAGAGAGGTAGCTCTCTGCGTGCGGGATGCCTGAGAGAGGGGAGCTCTCTGCCCTGCGGGTGCCCGAGAGAAGGGGAACGCTCTGTCCTGCGGGATGCCCGAAGAGGGGAGCTCTCTGTGCCCTGCGGATGCCCGTAGAGATGGGAGCTCTCCTGCCCTGCGGGATGCCCGGAAGAGGGAGCTCTCTGACCCTGCGGGGATGCCCTTGAGAGAGGGGAGCTCTCTGCCCTGCAGGGATGTGCCCGGAGAGAGGGGAGCTACTCTGTGCCCTCGGGATGCCGGAGAGAGTGAGCTCTCTGCCCTGCGGGATGCCTTTAGTGATGTCTTTCTCCAACAGGGATGGAGGTGCCCAAAGGTACCACCATCAGTGGTACCTTTAAAGGTATCATGGTATTAAAGGTACCATGGTTAGCCTTGGTTTGTGCTGAATTTCAGTGGGGTGCATGTAGAAACAGGTGCTCACTGAGGCCATGAGACCACGGCCTGGCATTTGTGGCATTTCTGGCAGGAAGGAGCCAGTGGGGCAGTGCTTCTGTAATGGGGCTCCCCGCTCCCAGTTCTCCTTCTTCTCACTGTCTTCCTGTGGATCTTTGGTGGGAGCCAGCTCTGCTGAAGTGAGGTGTTTTCCTCTTGTGCCCCTGGGTGCTGTGGGAGGGCTTCAGCAGAGGCAGAGACTGCCTGTGGCAAGGAGGGGAGAACCACAGGAGAACAGGAATTCAAAGGGGTTCTGAGCTTCCAGCAGGAACTGGGATTGGTGCAATTCTTACTCGGACTGTGGGGTACATCTGATGCTGCTCTGCCCCAGACAAGATGAGCACAGCCTGCATGTCCCCCCACAGCTCTGCCAGGTGTCAGCAGAGGCTGGGTTGAGGGCTACAGGTGGTTTCTGTTCACAGAGGGAGCAGGGGCAACATTGGGTCTGGGTCTGCTGTTGGCTAGAGAGCAGAGGGAACATGGGTACCAGTCCATGCTGGTTGCAGTAGCTCCAGTGGGCTACCACTGCTCTACTGTGGGATGTTCTCTGGCCTGCTATGGAATTCCTCCATCCTGCTGCAGGATCTCCTCAAGACCTGCTGTGTCCTGCCCCTGACTTGCTGTGTGATGTCCTCAGTATGCTGTGGGATGTTTCCACCCTACCCTGCTGTTGGGTGCCTCTCTGCTGCCTGATCAGCTGTGGGATGACCACAGCCAGCCTTGGGATGAACCCCTAGACCTGCTGTGGGACACCCTCATACCAGCTACAGGGCGTACCCCAGCCAGCCCTGGGATGACCCCACCACTCCTGCTGTGGGAAATGCTTCAGCCACACCGTGGGATGTTCCCCCAAGCCCTGGCATGTTCCCCCAGAACTGCTGTGGGATGTTCCCCTCTAAGCCCAGGTCCCCCAGAGCTGCTGCGGGTTGTCCCCAACACGCTGTGGGCTGTTCCCACACCCAGCCCCGGGCTGTCCCCATCCCTGCGCGTCCCCACCTCCCCTCTGCCCGCAGCCGCGCACCTGGGCGCGGTGTGTGCGCGCATCGCCCGCGGCCGCGGCGCTGCCGGGCGGGGGTGACTCAGCCCCGGCTTTAAAACGCCGGGGCGGCTCCGAGCCCGGCTCCGCTGCGCCGCACCGCGCCCGCGGGGAGTGCCGGGGCCCGGCACCGCACCATGCGGAGCCTGCGCCGAGCCCCGCCGGTGCTGCCGCCGCCGCTGCTGCTGCTGGAGCTGCTGGGGCTGCTGGGGCTGCTGCTGGCCGCGGGGCACGGCGCCGTCATCACCGGGGTGAGCGCCGCCGCTCGGCACCGACGGCACCGACGGGAGCCGGCACCGGCACCGGCAGGGCTGGAGCGGGCCGGGGCTGCGGGGGAGAGAGGGCTCGGGGACTGACAGAGGGATTGGGGGAACCTCCCGGGATGAGCGGTGCCCGGAGAGAGGGGAGCTCTCTGCCTTGCGGGATGCCCGGAGAGGGGAGTTCTCTGCCCTGCGGGATGCCCGGAGAGAGGGGAGCTCTCTGCCCTGCGGGATGCCCGGAGAGAGGGGAGTTCTCTGCCGTGCGGGATGCCCGGAGAGGGGAGCTCTCTGCCGTGAGGGATGCCCGGAGAGAGGGGAGCTCTCTGCCCTGCGGGATGCCCGGAGAGAGGGGAGCTCTCTGCCCTGCGGGATGCCCGGAGAGAGGGGAACTCTCTGCCGTGCGGGATGCCCGGGGCTGGTCTCTCTGGACGAACGCTGCCGGCACTCGGGGTCTGTCCGGAACCGGCGATGTCCGGACGGAGCGGGGTGGAGTGCGGGGACGGATGGCCGGAGCTGGGCTGGCTAAGTGATAAGGAGGATGTGGGAGGGAAAGCAGCGCCAGGTGATGAGAGGTGACAGAGCCTGGAGGTCTGTCTGGGATAAGTGATACCGGACGTGGCATCTCTGTCGGGATAAGGGATGCCCGGAGCTGCGGGTCGGTCTGGATTAAGTGGTACCAGAGCCTGGGGGTCTCTCTGCGGTGGGTGATGTCAGGATGTGTCAGTCTCTGCGGTGGGTAATGCCAGGGCTCATGGCTCTCTGAGGTGAGGGGATGCCACAATGTGAGGTCTGTTCCTTTCGAGGTGAGGGATGTCTGGATTCGGGGGGTTGTCTCCAAGCTGGTCCGGGAGTGTGCAGAGATTCCTGCTGCTTTTCCAGGGCTGGAGCTCTCTCCCATCTCCCCCCATGTCCCCAAACCTGCTGTGAGAGGGTCTGGCTCAGGGCATTGCACTGCCCACTGTGCACCCCGAGTTCCTCCAGCCCTTCCATGTACAGGGCAGGATTACAACCCTCAGAAAATGCTGGTTTCCTTTTTATTTTTTTCCTTTTTTTTTTTTTCCTTTGTCTATGACTGTGCTGCTTTTCCCCCTCAGCAGCCACCCCTTGCAAACAAGTCTCTGTTGTTGTTGTTTTTAGGCTCAAGATTTACTCTGGTTGTGAAAATATTTTTTTTCCTGAAGACATTATTTAACCCAAAGCGTTGCATCACTTTTAGAGTAAAATGATTTTTTAAGTGTTTGCTTTGGATTAATAACTCAGCACTTGCATTCCTTTGAGAGCTTACATGTCTTTTGTAACCATCAGAAGTTGCACGCACAGCAGTGGATTTCTCTGTGGCTGTCCAGGCTCACTGTCCAGACCCATGAAGTCCATGAAACAGCTCATGGGCATTCCTCTGGAAGTCAGATCAGTTCCCAGGACTGATTTTTTTTTTTTTTTTTCTTTTTTTAAGAGCAGAGAGTGTGAAGGAATTTTTTAATATTTGAGGATTTCAAGTTTCTTTTAAGTAGAAACATTCTGAGAAACAGAAGAGCAGTTTATCTGTTATTAGAGTTGTGGCTACACCTTTAAAGCATAATTAATCCATTAAATAAAGTAATTGTGAGGCACTGAATAATAGATCAAGGACAAGGCAGATTCCAAAAGTAAAAATAGATTAAAAAATGTGACTTTATTAACTATTGCAGAGCATTTCTGCTTAAACCACTTTGATGCATTTTTGCCTTTTGATGAATGGGCAAATCTCAGATAAGAGCTGACAGAGGTGTTCTCCAACCTCTGAGCCTGCAAGGTCTTTTTCCTTTGCAATTTAAAGACATTTTTCAAACTTTCCTCACTTCAGTAGTGGTTCTTGTGCTGACACCTGTTGCCTTTGCAGCTGGAATTTCACCTGGGACATTCTCTCGGGCTGATTTTCCAGAAAACTGTGTTTAAATGAGGTGCTCATGTGGTGGTGTTTGGGGAAGTTTAGGAGTAGCAACAGGAATTACACATTGCAGATAAGATGTGGGCAGGAACGCTTGGGTTGAATATTTTCAAAACTTGTCATACATTTTTGGAAAGGGAGCCTTAAAAGTTCTGCCAGATGTAAATATGTGCGTGTGAGTTTAGGAAAGAAATTGTTCAGCCCGGGCATCCAAGACCCTTGCTTGGTAGAATATATTCAGGTGGGTTTTTCAGTTGAGGTGGGTATTTCACCCCAGGACCACTTCCACTGAGATGAATGGAGTTTGAGAGACATAACTGAGAAAAAAAAAAAAAAGGAGTCAGGAGCTGACAGGTGAGAAATAGCAAAGCCTGTGACTCCAGGTGACCAGTGTGCTGGGGTTAGCCAAAATCACTGGACCTGCATTTTTATTTGTGACTAGGGCAAAATAATATAATTACAGTGCTTATTTATTTTTCTTTTTTTAAGAGAGAGATCAGAAAGTGAATATTATCTACCTGGCAGGCTGGAGTCATAGTTTTATGGCCATATTAGTCATACAAGCAAATGCCCTGTGTTTGGGCTTACCTGCAGCACAGAGCTCTGTGTTTAGGAGCTGTTTGGGTTGCACATATTATTTAATAGTGATCCTAATGCAACAGCTTCCTCCTAAACTACTGACTGATCTTTAAACATGTATTTTGATCTGGCTTCTGCTGGTCAGTGCAATATTTACCCAGTGAGTACAGTCTAAAGTCGTTTATCATGTAAATCCCAAGGTAAAATCAGTGAGTTTTCCCCTCCAGAGAATGTTTACTCTGTTATGCACCTTCCCCAGAGCTGTTATCATCATTTACGTATGTTTTTATGAGTTCCCCATTTACGTAGTGCTGACCAGTGCCTTCAGCCTCTCACTGCTGCTGTCAGACACCCTAAGCAGTGAGTTAATCACACTTACATTTGGGGTGTAATCAGAACCTTTAACTGAAGGTGTTTCTCACTGGAGGAAGGAGACTGTTTTTTGCATTAAATCCATGTAAGCTTTTGATTAAAAAGCAACTGAAAGATGTACAGTAACTTGTTTTCATACCCTAATGTGCCAATTGCTCTTCATGGTTTATGGGTTTTAAAACATACCCACTAGTTTGCATTTTGGTTTTTGCTTATCTAAGCTGTATTGGGTAAGTGGCTAAAATATTTTTTTGTCTCCTGTGAAGGGGAATGTTACCACAGCAGCATTTTTTTTGGATGTGGACACTTATGCAAAGCTTTTCTTAAGACCTCTTTTAACTACATGTAATTCTAGGTAATAACCACAGAATCCATATTTAAACTTCTGGTTTAGCTCCTTCCACTTGGACTTCTCTAACAAAATTTTCATGCAGTCTTTCAAGGGCACTCACAACCATGATATTGTCATATGAAGTTAGAAGGAACAGTTACCTAAAAGCCATTAAATTATTGGATGATTTCATATCTTAGCTTCTCCGTAAGACTGGTTTGGTGACTCTTTTGGTGACAAGTTTAGCATGGTTGGTCCTTGCTCCTGCTTGAGCTCACTCAGGTGCCAATCTGGGAGCTGGGAAAGCAAGTGGCACATGCCATGGTCTATCATCAGTGCTCAGAAGTTGGGACTGTAAATCACTGACAGTCCTGAGTTTTGCCCAGAGCAGCTCCATGTGTGGTCCTGGCTTTAAACAGCCTGGTCTCAACTCCAAAATGTGCCAGGAACCTCCACGTTCCAATCCATGGGAGACACAAATATTGCAAATCAGCCTTAAATCTTATTATTCAGCCTTAATGAGCCATGATAACTTAGGGGTGCCAGAGGCAGCTCCTGAGCACCTGATCTGTCCTATTTCCAGACTGCATTTTTTATTAATTTAATTTGCTTAATGCTGTGTTGAACTCCAGGCCTGCGACCGAGACCAGCAGTGCGGAGGCGGGATGTGCTGTGCCGTCAGCCTCTGGATCCGCAGCCTGAGGATGTGCACCCCGATGGGAGACCTGGGAGACGACTGCCACCCCTTGAGTCACAGAGTGAGTACCTCACCAGCAGGGCTGTGGGGCTGGAGGAATGTCCTGAGCCCTTACATCACACGGCATAAAACCTATACATGGTGGAAAGGCAGGGAAACTCCCCGTTCCTTAGGATATCCAGCCATGTGCATCTGCATGGGATCAGCAGCGAAGGTACCCATGCAAGGAAGTGCATTACTGTCAGAATTATGCTGAGGAGAATCAGAGGATGAAAGCACTACACGCTTCCCAGATTGTTTCTTTATTAGCTGGTTGTTGCTCTTCGTTTTGCTACGTGATCCCAAACAGCGCTCGCAGTTCCCTGCCAATCCTCACTGGTGTGAGCAGGAGCACAGCAAGTGACACCAACCCCAGTGGCTGTGCACAAAATCCTGACACAAGCATAAAAATGTCACCAGCTGGTGTTGGGACACCTGGTATATTGAGGAGGTGTTGACATTTGGACTTTTCTCAAGTCCCCACAGGCTCTCTTTGTTTCCATCCTACAATTAATTTCAAATATATACATATGCATACATACATACACACACACTGTATTATTAATACGACGATTTTAACAAGTTCATTTATTTAAGGATATGGAATTATGTATTTGTTATGAAAAAAAAAGCTGCTTATTTAAAACACAGAAGACTGAATGGGATGTTACCAGGTAGCTTGAGAACCTGGTGGCCTTCAGAGCCATCCTCAGGGAAGAGCACAGCCCAAGAGTCATCACAAGTGCAAGATATAAGGCAATAAACTCAGATCATAAATGTACAGCTAGTTAGCTGCCTCTCTCACTGTTTCATCCAAGGTCTGGCTTCTCAGCTCAGTATCTACAGTTTATTTTCTCACTTTTAGGAAGTTTAAGGCTCTATTTTATTACAGTTAATTTTTTAAAAACTCCTGCTGTGATATTTGGGACCAAATTGTCATTTTTACTATGTAAGGTAGCGCGTTTTTCTTGTAAGGGGTCTTTCCATTACCAGGAATTAGGATAAGAGAAATTATCTTCTAGAGGGTTTTATGAGCTTATTGTTATTGGGCAATAATTTAAACTGTCTGATATATTTCAAGTTGATTGCCTGCACAATCAGATAAGATGCCTGTCTACCCCAGACTTAGTCACTGATGTTTATAACCTTTATGAGGTTAATTTTAGATTTTTGATTCCTCACCCCCCACTGATCTTCCTGAGAAACACAAAGCAAATTGATTTACTGGAGAATGTGAAATGGGGTTGTTTTAAGAATGGAGGGTTTGCTCAGTGATTCCTCTCTTTTAAATAGTTGTGCAGGGAGCAACTGGGTACCCTGATCACCAAAACCTTTCATTTACCTGCAGGAGAGATTAAAAGCAGGCACCACCATGGTTGTGGCACATCGGGGACATCCAGAGGAGCCAGGAGATGGCTGACAGTTGGGATTCCACCTTCTAGTTTCCTTCTCAACAGCTAGATAGTGATGGACTGATGCCATTAGCAGTCCCAGCTGGAATTCTGAGGCTGGGTCTGAGGCAGGGTCTGCAGGCAGGGCCAGGCAGGTGAGGTTTGGCAGCGTGGGAGTCCTGAAAGGAACATTTCCTTGCAGCAAGCAGAATGTTTTGAATAAATCACCTGAGCTGTGGGAAGAGCCCCATGGGGAGTCCCCAGCCCCTCACTCTGGCACAGAGGGGCTGTGGTGGGGGGCATGGGGGAAACTCACATCATCCCTTGCCCTGGGGCTGCTCTTCAGATGGTGCTGGAGCCCTCTGCCCACCTCCTGCACCCAGCGGGTGTCACTGGAGTCAGGCTGGTGCTTGGCACCATGCATGGAGAACTGTGTGGGACTTTGTTTGTAGATAAAATTTGTACACTGACACAAGAAAATCTTGGAATGTTAAAATTTTAGTCTTCAACCACATAGAAATCTGGAAATGAGGGAATTAGGGCTGCCTGCCTGGCTGGTAGCAGTGGCTTTGTTCCTCTGTGCCTCTTTTGCTGCATCCAGGGAATGCTCAATGTCTGCTGCCAGCTGGCAGCACCACAGCTCCCAGACGTTTCCCACTGGGCTATCCTGCTTGGCTCCTGTAAGAGACAGAGCTTGTGACCAAGTTGTTGAAGATTGTCAGTGCGTGTGCATGTCATGGCACAATTAAATTTCTCTAATGTACTCCATATGTGCTCCCTGCAGCGCAATGTGGCTGGAGGAGGGTGGGATGAAATGAGAAACCTCTGCCCTGTGGTGAAAAGGATCCTGCTCAAAGGGAGGTCAGGCAAGGTGACCTCCAGAGCTCCCTTCCAGCCTGATTACCACGGGATGCCAAGGTTCCCAGGTCCTGCTCTGTGCCATGTGATGAGGCAGGGCTTGGGACACGCAGAAAGCCCTGCACAGTGACACCACAAAACGTGATGCTAAAGGCCAGTGTAGTTTCACAACAAACTCCTTTATGAAAGGGAATAAATGGAGAACATGTGTCACAGATGTAGATTTACACAGCAACATGACTTCTAACATCCTGCTCTTCACCATGGCTGGGCTGGGGTGTACAACAGGGCTGCCTTTGCCATCTGCTCTGTGCTGCAGCTCGTGGGGAACTCTGGCTGTGAAGGGAGGGAACTGGGCACCATTCCCCATATCCCTGTTATTGCTTCCATTTCACCCCCCCAGCCACCAGTGCCGTGGTTCTCTGTGTCACTGATGTCCCTGCTGTGTCCCCAGGTGCCCTTCTCGGGGCGGCGGATGCACCACACCTGCCCGTGCCTCCCGGGCCTGGCCTGCCTACGGACCTCTCACAGCAGATTCAGGTGTTTACCAGACTTCAGAAAAGAAGACGCCTTTTTTTAGCAGGAGCTGTTCTGCACCAGGAAGAGCCACTCAGTATTTTTGTTCTCTCGGTATTGTGACCAAAAATAAAAAGGTATTTGCCAGGGGAAATCCTTCACCGCACTTTCCTGCCTCACCAACATCAGCTGGAGATGGAACTGCTGTTGTGGCCAAGGTGTTCAGGAGGGGCTCGCAGTGGAGGATGTTTTCATTTTGGGGTAGCCAAACAACATCTAGAGCAAAACTCTTTCTGAGGGTAGGGGCTTGGCCATTTCTGAATCAGTTCATGGGTTTGATGACCCATAGTTTAACCCCAGAATGAAAAACATCAACTTTATTGCCAGTTTTGGAAAAATGTCACCACATCTTTACACTTTGGAATGCCTGGATTGAACTGAGAGTTGGATAATGCATCGCGTGAAGCATATGACAATTACCAAAAGAACTGTATTTACATTGCATTTCATATCTTTAACAATAAAATTTTATTTTTAAGTTAGGCACACCTCTAGGGTAAAGGTTTAACCAATAGATGTAGTTTTTACACTTTTAAGAAGTGGCAGGTGGAACCAAAGCATTTCAGTATTCAGAACATCAAAAGATTTTGTTATTTTAGTATTCTGAGACGCTGTTGTTACTTGACTTGGTGTAAAACTACCTGACCATCTCAAACTATGTATTAAGATGTAGTTTATATTAAAGAAAAGAGGAACCCTGAAGTTTATTTTAATGGGCTGCCTGACTTCCTGTATATGTATCAAATTTGCTGTGCAAAAATTCTGTATCAGAATAATGGCAGTGTATTATTTGATTTATTTTAATATTATAACATTATTTTGTCATTGTGTGGTTTTTCATTTTTATTCAGTGTTATCTGTTAGCTCACACTTGTTTCACCCAAGCTAGCAGAGCTCTTTATGGGTAGCTTAGCAAACGATTATGTGCCTCTGGCTGTTCTTGGGAAACTTGGAGTTTACAAGGCATGAATTCCTCAATCAAGCAGCAGTTTCAGAATTTGGAGGAATCTTGGTGTAAATAATATGAGAGGTTTTTCTTGGCTTGTTCCTCAAAGGATCAACTTTAGCCTAGCAAACATAAGATTTGTGGGTTTTCTATGAAATTCTGTGTAACTTCATATTTACTTGTCAGTCCCCAGAGCTGGAATTCCAAGAGTTTGTGTGAGATTCACATGTTTCTCCCTCTCAGACATGCAAACATATGCTGGAACTGGAAAAGTAAAGTCATTCATCTTTCAACAATCAGTGCTTTGCTACTGGTGGAGATGGGGGGGGGGGTTGGAGAAGTGAGCACACTGTACCAAGGCCAGCCCTGTAAAACTCAGAGGAGAAACACCCCTATGAGTTACCAGGTAGCTTCTACTGAACTCCACAACCTTCCCCAGGAGACAGAAAAGGATAAGTGGATTAGTTATTGCCATGTCCTCATGGATTCTGCATATGTTAGGGAAATAAATGTCTTGAGAGAGATTGTATCCTCCTGGCTGACACAGCCCATCCCCAGGGTCTCCACTCCAGTGCCTCTGTATTTTGTCTTCCCCTTTGCAGTGGTGATACTGCAGCTGTGCACATGGTGACAGGGAAAAAAAAAAAAAAAAAAGGATGGGGGTGCAACTAAAGGGCAATTTTACATCTGGTTTGCATTAATGTGATCAGGTACAAAGTGCCTGTGTTAGATCTGAAGTCTCAGAGGGGCTCCACACTAACCCAAAAGGCTGGTGAAAGGGCAAGTCATTGATTGAGTTCAAAGTGACATGCCAGCGCTGCAGAAATTCCCATAACCTGGATTTAAATCCAAAGCCCAAGCCTGATTCTACCATTGTCACTAAAGAGGGGGGCTCCCCAAACACCCTGTGCACCCACAAAGGCTGGATTTGCAGAGGAGGAACACACTGAAAGTGTGAGGGTTGCTTCTCTGTCTATGTCTGTCCCTATAAAATAATCTCAATACCATGGACTTCCATTTACACAAAATCAAGAAGAAAAATAGGAGCAGTCCAAATGTGCACGTGCCCCATCTGTTGCTCCATTTTTTAAAATCAGAGCACAAAAAATGAACCATAGCAGGAAACAGTAGCCCTGCTCCTCATCTCCTGCTGGCAGAACTCACCAGTGACTCCACTGAAGGCAGTAATCCTGGTTTATATCATTGTAAATGAGTGGACAGTAATAACTAAGGACTGCCTCAGACCTGCCAGACTGAAATCCTAGGAGAGTTTATCAGGCAAGAGCAGAGCAACTTTGGAGTTGTAATTTGTGCCAATTAACTTGTGGGATTAAGCATTTATCTGGGTAATGAGAACAGCCCCAATTACATGAGTTCAAAGTTCACACCATCTGTAGCAGGTGGGAGTTCCTGTGTCCTGCAGACACTCCTGGACAGGGTATTTGGATAGTGCAGCTTTGAGAGATGCATTATCCCATTCTTGTCCTTGAGGGGCTTCTCCACACCTTCCCTGCCAGTGTAGGAGAGATAAAGGCAAAACCTCACTGCCCTACATCCCCACTATATTCACTTGGCAATAATTATTACGATTCCCCTTTTAGTAATTTAATTTCCATTAACTGACACTCACAGTGGAGGTTAGTTGATTTGAGAGAATCATTCTGGAAGGAAGATTAAGCTTTTGCATCCCCATTATTTCCTAAACTCTGCCCTAATCAATTATCTTTTCTCCCATCCTAGGGGAGATTTCCTCTCCCAAGCACACCTACAAAGTGCCTTTAATTTCTGTCTGCAGTGGAAGGGCTGGGAAGGCACCCTTTATCTTTGCCTCACACTGATAACAGGCAAACCAGTGACCACAGATATTTCCAAATGTGAATGGGATGCAGTCCCCTCTGTTTTTCCCTGGAGCCAGCTTTTGTCTTGAGGAGCACAGCAAATGACTCAAGATGACCCCCAGAAAAGGTGGCCAGCCTCAAGCCAACCCTGCCACAAAAAGTTTCCTGCAGTCCCCTGTGCTGCTCAGTTTGCCCCAGAATCACCCTGGAAATTATCTCAGGCCAGGGACAGCATCCTCAGCCTTGAAGGAAGGGAAGGGGACAGGCTTTTGCAGAAGAAATCAGATGAGAAAATAGAACAGAACTTGTGCAGCCCTGGAACCTCCTTGGTGCAGGGGAAAAGCCTCACTCCCCATACCCATAGCTTGTGAAGAGAGAGGCTGGTTTAAACCCTTCCCTTTATTCACTGCACTTAGATCTGTGCCAACGTGTGTTTTAACTTTATTAATATTGCAGTAATTTCATTATTAATAGAAATGTGTGCATTAATTTTTAATATTATATGAATATTGATATTACAGATATGCTATAGAATAGTGTGGATATCCCACCACACTGGAGGCGTTTCCATGTTTATTGACAGATTTGGGCTTAGCAGAGAGGCCTTGCAGGAAAGGGCATCATCACATATAATGAGTTGGTGCTTTAATTTGATTACACGCTTATTAGGAAAGGGGAAGCAAGGTGTTTGGGGTTTGAGGGTGCACAGCTGGCTGAGCTAGCACACACTTGTGAGCCTGGGGGATTGCAGGAAAGGTTCTGCTGCTGAACACCAGCAAGCCTAGCTGAAACTCAGCTTCATCTGCATCCTCCTGCCCATGATTCACCCCTGGAAAATTTCACCGCTTCAAAACAAACCAGTGTTACAAGTCCTTGAGCGGGAGGAGGTGACAGGAAAGTCAATTATTCTGGTCCTGTGGCAAGGGGGGACTCAAATCTGAGTGGGTCCATATAAAGGAGACAGATCACCCTTACCAAACACAGATCTAGTAGCTGAAAGAGGATGTGGCTGAAGGTTATCATGGTATTTGAGAAGATAAAAGGGAATAATGCACACCTCTATGGAGAAGACTCTAAGGTAAGAAAAGTGATTATTGTTGGTATTGTTAATTTGTAGTGGTTTGGGAAACCTTATGCTTGTTGTGACCCCAAGGCTCTAATGTGTTTGATGGTCACATGACATTCCTTGTCAAGAGGTACTTGGCTGATTTTCCTAATCAGTGCAATCCACCAAAGCAAAGGATGATACCAGCAACTGTGACCCCAGATTGAGGTCCTTGCCAGTGCCTCCCCCTGCCCCAGTAGCTCTGGGATTTGTTGTTCCTGCACAGATGGATATTCAAAAGAAACAGAAGGTGCAAAGAATCCCTTGATTTAAACAAGATGTCTCAGGAGTTTGATCTTGACAATGTGTAACATGTTTTCCAGAAGGAATTAGAAAATTGCAGGAAGAGAATAGGATGTGCAAATGCAAGAGGATTTTGATAACAGCAAAATCAATGTGCCTTTCTCTGTTACATAGATATGAAATGGCAAATCAGCAGGGGTACAGTCATTAGTCTGATCAATAATTCTGAGCACAGGAATGGAGATGAGTTTAATGCACATCAGCAAATCACCTGTGGTTTCTCAAGGAGAGTCTTGAGCACAGGCAGACCCAGCCCAGTGCAGTAGGACACATCCCAATGATTTGTCAGGGCAGGTTCCCCCATGTGACATGTCTGCCTTGGAGGATGGTGGCAGCCTTTGGGTCACTCTGCCCGGTCATCAGGGCTGGGAAAGGCTGGGTGTGAAAGGCTGTAGCTGAGTAATCCTGGTGCACTGAAGGGAGGAGGATGGATGGCAGCTTGTTTAGTGACAAGGAGTACAATGCAGGGTGACAGCAAAGTGTGCAGGCGAGGAGGAAAGAGCAATACAACCACAGAGGACAGGTGTAAACTGCCCTGTGGCAGGGGTTTCCAAAAAATCTGAGTGCAAGCAGCTTAGTGGGGCAGAAAAGGAAGGTAAGCACTATGTCAAAAGGACAGAAATTCTCCTCTGCAAAACCTGGGAAACTCTCTGTGTGTTAATTGTGTGCCAGGAGTGCCTGGAGCACCCCAGACTGGTGCTGCATTGTACCGTGGCAACAGATATCAGCATGTTAAAGGCATATCCCTGTCCCCAGAAGTTTACAAATCTCAAAGACCATATAAAGCAAGTGCCTGTGCTGTACTCAGTGTGTGCCTGCATCACTGCAGCCTGAGCTAGCCTGGGATGCAATGCTGTCCTTACCCTTCATCCCAGCACATGGTGCAGGAAGGATGGGCCATGGACCCCTGTGGAGCTCTGCACTGCACTGCTTGGGCAGTGTTATCTCTTCCTGGGCTGGGAATTCCACCAGGTCTCCCAAACTCTGGTGCTGTGCCTCTGCCACACCATCGTAACACACGGAAAGGATTAAATCTGCTTTTGAAGCATAACGTGGCTTTGTAAATCCCAAGGCAGTAATGCAGTGCAGAAGCAGACTAAAAATATGGCCTGGTTCCAGCCCAGCAATCAGGGCTGGATCTTCTTTATTTACTTTTTCTCTTGCACATGTGAGTACACTCATGTAATTTCACACAGAGATTTGTGGGCTCTTTCACCGCAAATGGGCAGATGTGGCTCTTGCCACAAGGAGCTTGCAAACCAGCAAAGCTGATATTAATTCCAGGGGGTGCAGGATTCACCCTTTATTTACTCCTACAGGCTACGTGGCAGCCCAGGCAGCAGAGCACACCTCTGACCTCTTTCATGGGACCAGAAGGGTCAGCTCAGGGAAGCGCATTGGTGAGGCAGCTGCCAGCATTCTCACTCTTTCCAAAAATTTCACTGCATCCTGTCAAATTAGTAGGGTTTTAATTTTTTCCTCCCCAATTTCTTTTCTCACATGGATGAAACCTTGACAGAAAGGTCCCCCACCCCTTCAAATCCAACAGCAAAATTTCCTGCCTGTGGTGGAGTCATAATTCCAGCTCCCTTCCCCACCCTTTCATTAAACTCCCCAAAGTTGCTACCAAACCTTTCACACACTGCAATAAAGCCTCCAACTATTTGGATTTGGTTTACACCAGCACTTAGGCTCAGACAGATATTGCACAAACAGTAAGAAAAAGTCTGTCCTGCTGAGAGTTTAGGATCTCTTGGGGAGGAAAATCATTGCCAAGCCCTCTGTCCCCACTGGCAGCTCTGTGGCAGGTCCTGCAGAGCCCAGTTTCTGCAGCCTCCCTCACCACCCTGCTGGGCTGCACTTTGGTGATGCTAAGCCCAAATTTGTCCCTCGCTTTCACATCACAGCTCCAGCTTCACCTCTGCCTATGATGCTGCTGGTTCCTTGGCTCAGGTGCCCACGTTCTCCCCCTGTAGTCACTGCAGCTTGGCTGAACATATTCCCTCCCCATCCACCTTCCTTCACACGCAGACATGTCCTGGGGCTCTGCTGGACTGGCCCCCGGGGCAGCTCAGCCAGGTGGGCACCCAGAGCTGGTCTCTGTGCCCCAGGGCCACTGCAGCCCTGTGGCAGCCAGGGGCTGTCCCCTCACCCACGGCACACACACTGAAGGACCTGCTGTGTGGTGAGAGCGTGCAAGGCCTAATGAGAGATGGAAAGGAAAAGAAAAGGAAAAAGCCCAGTTGATTTACTCGACTATCAAGACACTCAATGGTTTCCTTTCCAGCACCCTCCTGCAAGTGCTCAGTGACAGATGGGGACAGATTGAGTGGTTCGATGCAGTGAGGTAATACTCCACTAAATCATTCCTCTTTCTCTCACTGTCAGAAGGCACCCAGACTTCAGCCTTTCCTCTGAATCTTCCTGTGTTTCCCTCTTTAATGACAAAGCCATTTTAGCTCTACCTCTGCTAAAATTTCCGAGAGAAGCGAGCACCGCTGTTTATATGCTGTGATAAAAAGGGTGTTGTAAAACAGCAAAAGGAAGGAGCGAATCGCCCTGAGACAGAGAGGGTTCTGGTGCTGTTTGCTGGTGTTTCTGATTTCTTTTTCTTGTCTGTGTGCTGGGGCTGAGCCCCAGATCCTGGTGCAGGGACCCTGTCTGGGCAGGCAGCAGGCTCTGGGCAGGTGTGCCGTGGGCAGGCACGCAGGCTCACACTGCTCTTCTCACAGATGGAAGATCCATTTTTTTTCTCTGGATGATTTGTTCCAATGGTTAATCATCCTCACACAAACACAGGATTATTTTTTTAATGACATACCAGTAAATAACATTCAGAAACTTTGGGATGGGCTTTCTCTCCACTGGGCAATCTCTTGATTTCTGCCTACTCTATGAATGCCATGATGACTGCCTAAAATTAGCTGTGACTTCACAGCTTCCCTGTGCCCTTGCAAGACTAGCTTTGAACTTGAAAGCCTCCTACACAAAGTGCTTTGTGCTATCAACCTGGTCACGGCAGACGAGAAAAATGTGGCACTGAAGACAGCGGCCTTCCGATAAATACATCCACAGTACAGCCATGCATGACTCGAGATCAAAGACAGAGGGCAAGTGCTGAGGTCATTAAACATGAATAGAAATACAGAAATGCAACAGCTTGCATGAAAGGCTGAGCTTGACTTTAAAGCGATGAAAAGCTTGTGTAGTCAGCGATTGTTCACCCGTGATAATGCTCTTGCCATCAGTGCTTCTCTGCGCTAGAAAGGTGAATAACTAATCATTGTTGGGATAAAGCATCGAGGTGTGGGGCAGTTAATGACTTGTACCAAGTGAAAATAGGCCTGGAGATGCTCAGCATCAGCAGCTCCAGGGAAAGTCAGAGTGCCACAGATGTCAAGTTGGAAAATCAGCTCCTGATCACCAGTTCTACAGCTGATGGATGAGTAAGGATTTACCCCACACAAGTCCTTCAGGAATGATGTAGCATCAGAGGTCACTGGCATCAAAGGAGGTTTGGGGTAAGATATCTACAGGCACAGCCCCAGCCCAACGTGACTAGGCACCAGCTTTAGGAGACCATCTTCACGGATGGTCGTTTTTGGATGGCTGCATTTCTTCAACATGTCATATATTTTTTAATATTCTGAAGCATAAGAACATCATAGCATGGGAAAAGCTTCCTGGTTCCTATCACAATAGAGTTAATTATAGCCTGTGCAGTGTTTTGAGCAACTACAAAGGAAGCTGTGCTAAAAATGATGACTTTAGGAAACCTCTATTAGAAAATGGCCCCCCTGCCATGTTTCTAATAATTTTTTGATTAGCAGCATAACTGTCTAATAAGGTTTCTGGGGTATTCTGATACTGTGTGGAATGATCCAATCTGCAGCCTGAGCTAATGAAGTGATACTTAGCATTGCCTTCTGCCAATATGTGTCGTTACTCTGTCTGGAGCCACTTCCCTCAGGGTGGTGTGTTGGCAATTCTGAGCAAGTGCAGGTGCCTCCAAAGAGCAAGGTGACTGTGCTTAACCATGTGGGGTGAGTGGCAGAGGTCCAGACACATCCTTTTCTGGGAAAAGAGGGAAAATGCCAGCTTTGCTTTCCTCTGAGCTCCGCACAGTGTGTCCCAGGGCAGTCCCATAGCATATGGCAGAGCAGTCTTCTGAAGATGTAGCTGTACCACATCCAGGTAGAGCCTCAGGAAAGAACTGTTGCTATCAGACTAAGCCAAGTCCCTGCCCTTTTCCTCCAGGCTACTGGCTTCACACCATTTTGAGAGGCAGATTTGCCTCCTCTGTGCAGACCTGGTATTGGAAAAGCAAATGATGACAGCTTGTGGGCTACACATCCCCTGCTCATCCTCCACCTCTAGCATGACCATGGGATGTGACCTTTACCCAACAACATAATTTGGCTGAGGCTAAATGTTTCAGCTCCTGTCCTAGCAAAGTCTTTCCAAATCTAACAGCAGAGCTACAAGCACCCCAGAGTACTGCAGGCACAGAGGGCTGTAAATCACAGATCATCTTAGCTGCTAACTGGGATTTCAGACCAGTGTCATTTTTCAAGCTGGCCTGATATTTAAGTCTATACTAAAAACCTCCACTGACTTCAAGATTTTGACTGGAAATGCTTGTAAGGAATGTGTTAAATACCTGGTGAGTGAGGGAAGATGCCAGCAGCAATCAAGACTTTTCTGAAGCAGCTCTCAGTACAACTGCAATCCCTCACCACAGATATGCAGAAGCAGCATGCTGTGACCTCTGAGCCAGACTGTGAAGAATCTCTGGGGGAGATGATATTGGTATTTCCTGTGGTACTCAGCATTTGTGGCGCCCAGAATATGGGAAACTATCATGCAGCTGCCTGGAGGGGTGGAGAGAAGACTGAATGTACATTCTGGTAAAGCACAGGTCGATGGAAGAGCTGGGAGAGCCCCGCTGCTGTGCAGACCACCAAACCTTCTGAGTACTTTGTGTTTTGGTCAGTGGGGATGGGGAGAGGGGTACAAACCATCTGAGTCTTTGCAAGAGTCCAGGACTTGTACAAGCAGCAATAGTTTCTCATGTGGGAGTAATTATTAATGCCCAGCTCTCCTTGAGTCTCAGCCATTGGCACTTCTGAGTGAGACTGAAAGCGCTCTGGGTTTTGTGGGATGGAGGATTTACAGCCACACCTCACAGTCCCAACAGCAGCAACCATCTCTGCCTGTGCTCATTCCATTCTCCCCAACATTGTTTCTCTCTTTTTGTTTTTTTAATCCGAAACAGGTTTTCATCCTCCCCGACACCCCTTCTCTGATCTTGGTCAAAGCATTTAATCTCTGTGACCCACTTTCCCCATATGCAGACTAAAGGCTGCTATGAGAACATGTGAATGCTGTGCTTTAGAAGTGCTTTTTTTTTTTTTTTTTCCTTTTTTTGTTTTTAAATGTTTTATTTTTTTTCAGATTTTAGAAGGAATATTTATCATCTGGTGCTTCTCCAGCCCTTTCTGTTTTTCCTTACTTTCTTGGTGCACTCTCAGCCAGCAAAGTAGTGTTTGGTGGTGTGCTGGCAAATTAAGGAATAGGCCTTAATTTTTTGCCATGTCCTTGACATTTAGTTTCACATCTTTTGGAATTAAGCCCTACTGTACAGCACCCATCTAAACCCTGAATTAAAGCAACTGGAGTTCCTTCACTTTTGTACTACCACAGCCAGGATCATAATCTGACTGACATCACAAGTAGCTAAATAATAAAATTAACTTCAAACAACACTGATTTTGGCCTCAGCGTATATCAGGAATCCTGAGACAGCCCTGGAAGCTGTGTGCAACCAAAAGGCATGGTATACAGATAAATTTATTTTTCTTTGTATGCTTGTGCTGTAGCGAGGCTGGGTCTGGCTGACACTGATGGGTGACAGCAAAGCACCCGTTATCTTCACCAGGTAAGAACCAACTCACCCATCTTGTGAGGGCATCACTGAGCCAGGGGATTCCTCTGCACAGAGGCTGGCATTCAATACAGCAGCACTGCTTGATAAGCCAAGCCTAAATAAAACCATCAGGTCACCCAAAGGTGAGTTTGCATCCCCCGCATATATGACTGACTCTACAACTTGTGCTCATTTTTTCTAGAAGAGAAAAATCTGGTCCTTGCAGCTTTTAAGGAGGTTTTAAAATAACTATTTTCCCATCTCTGTGGTTTAAATAGAATCATAACCATACTACTTATAGCCTGGAAGAGAGAGAGAAGATGCCAAAATATCAGACATTTTTAATAGAGTAAAGGGAAAGAAAATATTGGCTTAGTTACCAGCAGGATTTGGAAAAACATGGCAAGATCTGAGCTACAGATCACAGTTCTAGGTCCCTACTATGTAGGCAGCTTCTGTGGGAAATACGAGATTTGAGAAAAGTTCCAGAAGTTGGAACCCTTCAAGAAAGACCTAAAAGTCAATCAGGGGTGTAAATCATACTTGGAACACAATTCCCAGCAACAGCATACATGCCTCACCCCATTCTTCATAACACAGCTCTACCCCATTACTCTCCAAAACTCACTAAGCTATCATCTGCTATTCCAGCCTGAAAATATAATTAGCACTGATAACCAGCTGCTGCTGTGATCTGAAGTATGTGACAGCTTTCCTTCTGTAGCCAGGTGCATTTTCAAAATGCTTCAGAAGCTTTAGAAGTGATCATTAAGTCTCTCTTTGTTTTAAAGAGACCCCATCCATGGTTGTATTTCTGAGCCCAGTTCTGGCAGCATTGGTACTGCAACTGTATGAAAAAAACCAAATTGCAACTTTCTCCTTATGCACTGCAGGAAATGCTGCCTTTCTGGTGTCCAAACCCCAGCTGGGGGTGGAAAACAAGACTTAAACCAAATCAGGAGTCCCTTCTCATTTCATTCCCTGCCTCAATCTGAAGCTGCCACCTTTGCCCTCTCCTGATCTACCATGTATCTTTTGTGCTCCCTTCACCGTCACAGGACAGTGACTTATTTCTCAGTAATTCTGGACTACTCTCTACAGAAATACTCAGCAGATGCAGATTTCGTCACATAAACTGGGGTTGTATCCCTACCATTTTGTGTGATACTAGCTCCAGCACACGTTTGTTAAATGTTACATGATCCATCAGAGAGGGAAGCATCTCAGGGACAGCTTCCTCTGAGATAGCTAAGAAGTTGGGCCAGGAACCTGCCATCAGGTTGCTGGTTAAAATACTTTCAGAGAAGATTTTGTAGAACAGAACAGGTTAAAATGCCACACTAAATAAATGTAAGCTTCCCATCATAAATGAGTATGGGTATTGACCAAGCCACAGTGTTCAAAAAACTTTGCTTTGCCAACTAAAATTAACCATCCACAATTGCACACTCTTTCCTATCATTAACAGAGAAGCAATTAGCTACAAGAGAAATTTGGTTTCAGCAGACACAAAGAATTGTGCTATTTAAACCTGTTGCCCATCATGAATTTAAGTCTTCTTAAAAATAGCTTTAGTCACTTTTATTGGTATAAACACCTAAATTGAGATCTAACAGCAAATAAGGATTGTGCTTGTCCATAATAACCTTAGCTGT
This sequence comes from Certhia americana, assembly GCA_018697195.1. Taxonomy (NCBI): domain Eukaryota; kingdom Metazoa; phylum Chordata; class Aves; order Passeriformes; family Certhiidae; genus Certhia; species Certhia americana. The sequence continues at coordinate 17,185,374 of CM031868.1, read as the reverse complement.
GAAATCTACTCAGACACAAGACATACAACCTTCCACATACACAAGTTATTTGTCAGCAAAGCAGAATGCTGCCATTCTGAAACAATTACATACAGTAAAGGTTTTCAATATTTTATTAAAGAAAACAGTCAAAATGTACAAGTATTACCCAGGTTTGTAGATAACTTCCTATAAAGGCAGTAAAATATGAATTTCAATCTAGGTTTTAAAAACTGCTATAGTTGCTTATTTTTAAAGTTGGTATTTTAAAATCACGTTTCACAAATAGTTCTGAAATATTACCAAATGAATAGTGCAACAAGAAAAATTGAAATTAGTTCTACACTGTTTGCATGTCAAGCAAAAGTTATAACTAACGGCTTCAAATACTCAAACCATTTGAGAATGAATGAACCCAACAGCTCCCACCAAAACTGACTTCTGACCACATTAGGAAAGTCCTCTTCATGTTCTTCACTTAAAAGCAAATAATAATAAAACAACACCTCTTGAGGTCATCAAAAATAACTTTAGTATAAAATTGTCTTGGCCCTTATCAAATATTACATGAGTAAAATTGTTAAGCCTTTATCAAAACAGACAGGAATAGGGAAACAAAAAAAAAAATGTCATGGCCTTAATCCGTATCTGTTGGAATCATGTTTAGAAACGTTAGAAGCAAGACCAGAAACTTGGAGCCCTGTTTTGTTTTTAAAAACCACACAATCACAAAGAAAAAACCAGCTTCTTACTGCCTAAGGTTTGGGGGTGTTCTGCTCAAGTACCTGTTCCCATAGACAGCAACCTGTTATGTTCTGAAGAGAGCATACGCAAAATATAGAAAAATAAATAAAATAGCTTCTTACAGCCTAAGGTTTGGGTGCTGGGTGGTGGTTTAGTAAGTCCCCCACAGGTCACACTCTCTTGAGCTCATATGCAGAAATTTATGGAAATTTATATCCATCTTTCTTTTTCAGAAAGAGAAAATCCCCCCTACATCCCAAAGCTCTTGAGATCGCACAGGATGGTGCCCTGGGTGCTCTGGATGCTTTGGCAGCATGGGAAGTGGGCTCGGAGACAGACCCTGAGCTCCTTGTTGAAGATGAAGCAGAGGATCGGGTTGACCCCTGCCTGGGCAAACGTCATCCAGACGGAAGTGGTCAGGTACACCTGGGGGATGGAGCTGGCCTTAATGAAGACCCGCAGGTAGCAGGCCACAATGTAGGGGGACCAGAGCAGCAGGAAGAGCAAGGTGATCATGTAGAACATCTTGCAGAGCCTTTTCTCCATCTTAAACTCCTCCAGCACCAGCAGCCTCTTGATCTGGCTGTGGGTGGCCTGCCTTATGCCCACAAGGGTGGGCGGCGTGGGCCCCCTGCCAAAGCCAGCCGTCCAGTTCGCAGCCGCTTGGCCGGTGGCTCCCGGCCCGTGGAAGGTCCAGTTCTGGCTGATGGCCGGTACCAGCTGGGCCGGCTTCATCTTACGGTGGCCATGGATGAAGAAGAGCAGCTTGATGTAGACCAGGTGGGTGGCGGCGATGACGGCCGCCAGCATGAGCATGAAGCCCAGTGTGTCATTGGCCTTGACGTAGCGGTGCTCGAAGATGCACTGTTCCTCCTCCCGGATGAACTTGTAGGTACCCACGTCAAAGACGGGGGGAAAGGCCATGGCCATGGAGAGGGTCCACACCATGCACACCACAGCCAGGCAGGTCCAGCCCGTCATGCGCTTGGCGTAGAAGCGATGGTGGGCGATGGCCATGTAGCGGGTGACCCCCACGCAGAAGAGCAGGAAGGCGGCGTGGAAGCAGAAGAGCACGGCCAGGAAGGCCAGCACCTTGCAGCTGAGGGGCCCGTGGGGCCAGGCGGCCCCGCTGCGCACTGACAGCATGACGAAGGGGAAGCAGGCGAGCGAGCGGAGCCCGTCGGCCAGGCAGAGATCCAGCAGCAGGTAGTAGGGCGCGCGGTGCAGGTGCCGGTCCTTGAGGATGAGCCAGGCGAAGAGCACGTTGCCGGCCAGGCTGACGCAGAGGATCAGCCCCAGCGTGGCGAGCTTCAGCCCGGAGGCGCTCAGCAGGCCGCCAGCGCTGGGCAGGTGCGGGCTGCTGCTGCTCCCCAGCTCGCTGCTGTTCGCCATCGGGTCCTTCCTCCTCCTCCTCCTCTCCTCCTCCTCTCCTCCTCCTCCTCCGCGCGGGCAGGGCCGGGGGCTCAGGGCCGGGGGCTCAGCGCCGCGGCAGCACGCCGGGGCCG
>CM031868.1:17121029-17182746 GCA_018697195.1 Certhia americana | reverse complement strand
GCCGCCGCGCTCCCCGCGGGCCATGCGGCTCCCGCACCCGCGCTAGCTCCGCGGCCGCCGCCGCCGCCGCCCCGGGGGCATCGGGGATGCGCTGGGAGGGGAGAGGGGGGGGAACGCGGAGAGCAGCGGAGCCTCCCCTTACCGCCGGCGGCTGCTCCTCCGCGCCGGGAGAGGGGCCGGACGAGCCTGCGCACAGCGGCGGCGGCGGCTCTGCCCAGCTCCCGCCGAGGACAATGGGGTAAACCCCCCCTCCCCTCCCTCTCTCCCTCCTTTTCCCCTTCCCTCCTCCTCCTGCTGCTCCTCCGTCCCTCCGCCCACGCCTCCGCCCCCCGCGCAGCCCGGCCCCTGCGGAGCGCTGAGCCAGGCGCGCAGCGGCGCGGAGCGGCGCGGAGGTCCCGCTGCCGCAGCGGGGATGGCAGCGGGGATGGGCTGGGCGGAGCCGGACCCCCGACCCCCGCCCTTCTCCCGCCGGGAGCGAGGGTCGGGATGGGGGCTCGGGGGCAGCCGCGGGGTTCGGTGCGGTTCGGTTCGGTTCGTTTCGGTGGGATGTCCGACCTCAGCGGCCGTGCGGGGATCTCCTGCATCCCCTTGGGGAGGAGCAGGGGGGAGCGTGATGCCGTTCACAGCTGATGGAGACAGTGTCTCTGGGCATAAGACAGGTGTGTATGTGCCCATATACGTACATACCGGTGCCTATGGAATATGTGTTGGTTCATACAGCCATACATTAGTGATACACCCGTGTCACAGTCACCGGTGTGCTTCTGCTAGATTTGGCCATGCTAAATGGCTATTTAACTTCCTGCTCACAAGCAAGGCAAGTCCAGCAGCACTTGTTGCAGTGCAGCATCCGGGTGTGCCGTCCCTTGCTTGGCAGCGGGGTTTGGAGGGGAAGGAGGCTTGCAGCAACCTTACAGGCAAATGTTTCAGTGTGAACATCAAGGAAACGGTGCCTCTGCAAGTCAGGAGCCTGACATTTGGGTTCCTAGTGGAACCTGTCATTTGGGGTGTGACTAGGGTTTCTAAGAAAGTCAAACAGGATGCTCTCCATATTTCTGTGTTGTTCAGGAGCTTACCAACTCCCAGGCTTAGTTACATAGGACCCACAGAGGTTTTGTGAGCTGGATAAACCACATTTGTCCCGACTAGCACAGAGCATCTGCTGATGCACCTGTGCTGTTGGTGCAGGTTTATAATGGGCAGTTTAATGTAGGCCAGTGAGACGCAGATCCTTGTCCTCTCTCTCCCACTTTGCCATCCTTGTGTATGTAGGGCAAGGCCTCTCTGCGTGCCTTGTAAGGCACGCACCAACGCACGGCCCTGGGCTCACTGGAGATGCTAATGCAATTATCGTACTATTACTGAGTTTCCTTCATGGCCTCTTGTGAAGGACACTTCTGAAATCCTTTTTGAGCATTCTATTAAAAGCCATCAGTAAATTCAGCATTATTCCAGAAACTGTAGCAATTAAATCATCTGCATCAGCCCCAAAAGCGAAGGTTGGTGGAGCATCTTTCGAGCAGATCTTTCTGGCTGGTTTCAGAAAGTCTCTCTGCATGTAGCAGAGACCAGGCTTTGACCCTGGTCATGCCACCAGACATCCAGAGTAGCTCTGCTTAACTTCTGGCGTTGTAACAGCAGTGAACCAAAGCCAGACTTTGGCCCAAAGACGTGTCGAGGGCAATCTGTATCACACAGGACTTCATTTGCCCCTGGATCTGGTTTGTGTCCATTATTTATTGCAGTGTTAGGAGACCAAAGCAATCCTGAGAGGGAAAAAAAAAATTAAAAAATAGGTGGTAGATAATTGAGGCTGCTTTTGCTTCCTACCAGTGCATCTGAGCTGTTTTCAGTTGTTAGGTTTCTCATTTGCACCGAAGTTTTGCTGTGACAGAGAATTGCCCACGGGTTGTTGAGTGCTTTGTGCAATTTTCCAGGCGTTTCTCACATTCATGCGGTGACTCGGGTGACACCGGGTTGGCGGTGTCCCCTCGGCAGCCCTGGCACCTCTGTCAGGAGCGGGGACACCGCGTGTGTCGCTGGCCCCCGGTGCAGCGCAGGAACGGGCTCTGCCACGGCAGGCTGCCAGGAGCCAATGTGCTTTGCCAAACACGAGTACGAGGATCGATGGCCCTTGGGGGCATGTGGCTTTTCAGAGGAGCCCTTCTGGCCCGTGGGAGCTCTGTGATCTCTGCCATCAAGTGAACAAAAGGGAATAACACACCTGCTTCCCTCCTCCGCTCCTGCGGGAAGGGTTTCTCCTCTCTCTGAACGCTCGCCAGCGCAGCTGAGCTGGCTCAGGAGCTGCCGTAATTCACTGCTATCTTGCCAGGCCAGCAGCAAATTGCTAGCTCATCTTTCTTCCACCTGTAGCGAGAAAGAGAGCCGGCAGGGAATGGTGTTTCATCCATTTTCCCAGGGCTGCTTCCCTGATGAGGCTGTTATATAGTGCTATAGGGAGGTGTGAGCCTAGAATTTGGCTAACTGAGAGATGTAATGCTAAAGGGACAGCCAGAAGGAATGGAGAAAGTAAGGGGCAGGCAGGGGGTTAACAGTCTTGTAATGAGCAGGCTCCTTGCCTCCCAAAGGGGCTGACCTGGTATTAGAGCCACCAGGATAACTCTGTTAGTAACACCCTGCCAGGGGAAGAGCCCTCCAGCCCCACCTGGGTGACCTCATACAAGCAAGCCAACACCAATTCAGGCTTTTTCATGTCTTGCTGCATCAGACCCATCAACTTCCAACAAGTTCCTAGTCCAGACTCAACTTGGACATTAGTACCAGACTGACAGCATTCGACTTAAAAATAGAGATGGGGTATATTGTAACCCCTTTGCTGTTGCAGAGGTGCTTAAGGAGCTCTTCCCACCTGCAGGGGCTGCAGTGGTGCCTGTGGAAGTGTCGACCACTGAGAGTTAAAAGGAACAGCAGGGACTGCTGTATCCACGTGGCAAAGCCTTCATCTTCCGTGCTGCTTGGCTCTGCCAGGGGTCCAGCCCCCAGCCAAGCAGGGACACCTCTGTGTGTGGGTGTACTCTGGACACTGAAACACAGAGCTCCTTCCTCCGGTGCCCTGGAGGGGGCTGGAAACACTGTGTGTCCATTGATTTAGGCACAGCAGGACAAAAACCAGACCCATCACAGCAGTTGTGGGGAACAGGTAATTCCCAGAGATTGTAATGAGTGTGTTAAGCTATTTTCCTTTCTCCTTTCAATCACTTGCACAAAACGAGTTTAACGAAGAGCTATTCTCTGCTTAGAAAATGGTGCTGCACAAGCTAGATGGATTTCTCTGACCTTTCGGTGTGCTTTACTTGAATTGGCTGCCTCTTCATGTTCTCCTCTCACTGCCTTGAACAGGAAAGACAGCTGAAATAGGGGACTTTTTACAGCAAATACTGTGGCATATTGCCTTCTTTCTATCAGTCACAGGTGTGTTTCCTGAATCCTTACCTTATTATTAGTGGTTTTATTTGTGTTCCTGTGGCTGGGAGCTCTGCATAACGTTTCTGCAAAGAGAAGTGTCCTGTACCCCTGTAACAGTGTAGTAGAAATCAGTGTTGTCCTTGGTGTGATGTAAGGGAAGAAGTAGGAAAGATGTAGGAAGAAGTAGTCTGGACATGCCTGAAGGACAATCCCTGAGCTCCACCATGGCTGACATGCCACAGGGAAGCAGGACAGGTGAGAGCAGCCAGCTAAAGCAATTTTGCTGTCACAGATAATTCAGGCAAGGAAAAGTTTTCAGGCTTTGCAATCAAGGAGATGGAAAGGTCAGTCTGGAGCAAAAAGGGATAACAGAGGCTTGAGTTGGATCTGGCACAGAAAGATTAAAGGTCCTTCTTCCCAGCTTCCTGTAATTCCCAGAAAGCTCTCTGGATGACACTCATTATTTGTGTTATCTTTGCACCTAGTGGAGTGAGTCAGGGACCAGGGTGCTACACAAGCAAAACAAAAAGCTGCCAAGGAAACTTAAAATCCAACAGTGCAATGGGAGAGAGAGCTGATATGAACCCTAGAGAAGGGGGAGAATGAGCAAACCACGAGGTTGCAGCTTAGGGAATGGCATTGGCATAAGGGTGGCTATCAGTCATCCCTGGAAGGGGAGGAGGGAGTGTCAGGAGCTAATGAGGCAGGTTTGTGGGTGTTTACAAGGCTCATGGTAATACTTTGTGGCAATGACAGAACAGAAGATGACACATTAAGGTAATGTTTGGGCACTGGGTAATGTGAAAACAGCGTGAGAAGATTAAAATCTGCAAAATTTACAGTACTACCAAAAATAACTGCTCTGCACAGGAGCCATGCTAGCCCTTTGTAACCAGGGCACAGCCATGGTACTTGCCAGCAAAATGAATGCAGATTTAAACAATGCTGGAAAACCTCCACCCTGCCTCTTGCTTGCAGAGGATCCAGATGTCAGGATGGGGATGGGGCACTGGGCAGTGCCATCAGGCTGGGAAGGACAGAAAAACATTAATGAAGGATTTTGGATGTGGTTTTGTTCCCACAATTATTAGCACAGTAGTGCAAAATGTACAGATGACACCAGAGTGGATGGGACTATTAATGTCACTGTTGAATCCTGATTTCCTGGATGGCAGCAGAGGATCTGCAGGCAGTCACAGAGCTGCATCCCTGTGACAGAGGGGTATCTGACAGCTAGCGATCACATTTTTCAAGGGCTTATTCCTGGCTGTTTAATACTTCATATGCTCTCTTGGGGAGGGAGGAGGGAAGAACGGAGGAGTATATTTGGCACAGCAGGGAAGTGGACTCGGGTCTTTTCCATCCCTTAGTGCTGTGCTGTTGCAGGGGGAGAGAAAGCCTCCTTCCACAGCAGTACTAATCCTCCTCCACAGCAAGATGAACGTTTTGAACTTGAACAACTCCTCTCATTTTTCCCCCATGTGATTGTGAGTCAGGCTGAGCTTCTCTATTCTTCTCCATAATTGAGTAGGAGATTATTTTGACTGGAAATAACCAGACACAGGTATCATGGCTGTGAAAGCCTCCATGCATGCCACTTGCTAAAAGTTCTGTAGCCTTCTGCAAAGGGACCTGGTCTTTAAAGGCTTTGCTCAATGGAGAGGGAAGAAAAGCAGAGGGGAAGAATAGCTCCTTCCTGTTCACTTCTATCACTGTCTCTGCTAAACTTAACCTGCTGAATTGTTGGTGATACAGTGTTCTTCAGAAGCAGCTCCTTTGTGGACGACCTCCCCTGTGACACAGGGAATAGCTGCTGTGAGACAGGAAATATCCCTGACATGATGGCTTTCTACAGGAGCTCGTAGCTGCTATCCAGTCCCATGGACATGACGAGATAGTTATGAAAAACCATTCCTTTAAAACCTCCCCAGGCTCAGATTTTCCTGTCTTCCTCTTCCTGTATCCGTAGTTGTCTTCCATGGGATGCAGTCCAGCTGCTTGGGTTGCATTCCCACCTGTCTGTCCCAGAGGCAGTGAGTGATGGAGGAGTGCAGGGCAAGCGAGAAGCAGGAGCGATGTGAGGCTGTGTCAGCATGTGGCTTCTTCTGCTGCTGTGGCAGGGGATGCTGCCAGATGCTGATTCTGGCTCTTGGTGGGTACCAGGGAGGTGGGTGCAGCCTCATGGCAGGGCTGAGTTTTAGCTACACACCTACCAGCAACACCAGACACTAAGGAGCATTTCACAAGATCAGGCTTTCTCCGGTTTATACATAAGTGGGATTGCTTCAGGCTATTGAACCAGCCTGCTGCAGACTAGCCAAGCCCAAAAGTTTTATCTGTGCTGTAGCAAACTCAAGCCACTGATGTTCTGCTTGTGCATCTAATGTCTCAGCTGCTTGCTGAAGAGCTAATGAGCTTTTGGGGATACATGGGTGCTATAAACTCCTTAGGCCAGAGATAAGCAGCTTATTGCCTTTAGGAGCACTGCCAGCCCTTGGCTCGGCTGCTGTGGTGCTTTTTGGGCCCAAGTTCTTCGTTAGCAGGAAGGGCTGGAAAGTCTTGAAATAAGTGAGTTCCTGATTACATGTGTACATGTGCATGCTGCAGCCATCACCACAGGGTGAAGTAAAACCAGGCAGTGGGACAAGCAGGCAACACCAGACTTTACACACTGTTGTCACGTCTCTCTGTGTGTGACTTCACCCCTCACAAAACACAATTCCCTGCACTGAGGCTGTGCTGTCTCATCTGTACAGGATGAATCCCTCACCACCCTCATCACAGTGAAATGGCCTCTGGCACCCAGCAGGAAATTCACCATGGACAGTGTGGGCAGCTTCAGAACAAAAGGTAGCTGTGTTGGTCATGAGCCAAATTGGATAGCCATTGCTATCCTCTCTTTGCTTTTGGATAGACCTACTGTGAGTATCTGTCTGGAGAATTCATTGGGTAAAAAAAAAAGATGGAGGTAATGCATAATAACTAAAAGGTCACTTGCAAAGCCAATGTGAAGGAAAGTTTTTATTTTCTTTGTGTGAATTCAGCCCTTGCTGTTCTCCACTCATTGTCTGTAGTGTCTACCATCAAAAACAATCCCATTGCAACTGGCCAACAGGCTGAGGCTGCTACTCCTACTCAGTGCTAGAGAGAGCCTTCAAATCTGCTTGGCTAGTCAAAGCATCTCCATCCTTATTGTGTATTTTGCTTTTTCCTCCCCTCTTACCCAGGTATAAAGTAGTCAAACAGCTCTCTTTCAAGGCATAACTAGGAGCAGAATTTGGCATGCAGCTCTCCAATTTTTATTCAGTTACTCTCATTGGATCAGTTTTGGAATTAATCTAGTCATCAGGGAGAGTTATTGGAGGTGCTGGAAATACCTTCTGATACCATCTTTTAATTTGAATAGATAAAATCTGAAATCTGATTTCTTTGCTGCTCCATTATCTTTATGTGTTACCTTTCCTGTTGGTTTACCCTGTGCACAGCTTAGATGAAGCCAGAACTACTCCCCTGTTTTGGCACTCTGTGCAAATGGATATCCTCTCCTTGCCTATGGCCCCTTCCCCCCACAGCTGGTGGAAATGAAAGGATGAGCAATGTAAAACCTTTGGTGTGACTAAAACTGTGAGATTTAACTGCAGTACAGAGTCCATGAACACTGCTTGAATGCTAAATTCATAGTTTAATGGGTGTTGTCTGTTGAGATAACGCCCTTGCTGGGGTGTTGGAGTGGATGATGATCCAGCAGTGCTCCCGTGACACCGTGAGGTCAGCTCAAGGCTCTCCACCACCGCTGCTGGAGCAGCACAAACAGTTCAGTGCCATGCCTGGAATTCAAATCCAGCCATCACCAGATTCATGCTCACGGGCTGAAAGTCACTAACTGACCCTTCTGTATTTAAATCACTTCAACAGAGGCATTCTCTTGTCATTTAACTTTGAACTGTTGGAATAGCATGTTAAAAGGTTTTGCAGTTTTAAAATGTTGGTGGGTCTCAACCACCTTTGTGGGCTAAGTAAAGCAAGTGAAACATTTTTCACCAGACTGTCCTATCAACTGAGCTTTTAAGGTAGAATGATGAAAAGGAAACTATTCTTTTAATAGTGCTTTCTCTCTGGTAAAAGGTCTTGCTAACTTGTTGAAGCAGAGCTTGGAATAACAGATGAAAGCTGTCAGAAAAGCTGTGATGTACTTTGGATCTGATCAAAAATTGTGACCAAAATCTGAGTCGGCCCAAACGCTGAGTTATATGCCAAAATGCCCCAGAATTCCTTGGATCATCATGCAAGTTTATAAGGGCAAGAGCTTATTGCCTGTGTCTGGTTTTTATTCTTTGGTATTCCTTTGGTGCAAAGGGTTTTTCTTTGGAAGGGCTGGGTTGTTTCATTTTTTAATTTATTTGGCCTTTTGCCTTTGCATTTTATCTAACAAAACTCACTTCAGTGATGCAGGACTGATGAGGAACAACCTCCCAGAGCTGTGTTAAACCTGAAGTCTTCATACCTGTGAGAAGCAGGGCTTGGGCTTTTGGGAAGATCCAGAAGGATTCCACATTTCTTGAGATCTTGAAAATTTTTTTGAGGTTAAAAAACCCTACAAGCTTAGGGGAAAAAAAGGACATTTGGTTATATGCACAACACAAAGGCCTTGTAGAAAGCCTCTGGATGCCACTGGCATGCCAGTTGATTTACCTTTGCAGTAAGGATATGATGACTGGGAGGATCACGGAGAGCTGTACGCATTCTACCCATGCAATGTGTGAGCTCAGCCTGGGAAACAAACCTCATCTGCCAAGTTCTGTAGGGCCACTTCCAGCTTTTCTCCTCCAAGGAGAGGCTCTGCTACCAATGAATAAAGTGGGAATTTTGACACTGATTTCAAAGGAAGCTAAATTGAGCTCCATGAAAGGGAGCACTAGCACGCAATGCTGCTCTTCGTTTTTTTCTTATTAATGTGACTAATTAAATGTTTGTATTTTTTAAGCACTAACAGTTTTTTTGATGGTCGTTTAGAGACTTTGAGAAAGTCAATAATTTTGATGAAATAGGACTGTAGACTCCAGAACAAAGTCCACATGGAATCCGTGATGTTGCTAGGATACAGCTATTAGTATTTTCAGTGGCTGGGTTATTTTTTGGTGTGGGCTTTTTTTTTTTTTTTTTTAATAGAGTTGGCCTAACCTCTCTTACAAACAGTAAAAGAACACGTGACTGCCTGATCCCATTTACATGATGTTCCCTCAGTCTACCTTGATGAATTCAAACTTGACCCTTTAATTTCAGCCACTTCTATATGTGAAGAAGAAACATAAAGAGCAATTTTGACCCAAATCTTTTTTTTTTTTTTTTTTTTTAATGTGTGTGCAGGATTTTCTCACTGTGGGTGTTCCATTGCTGAAGTCAGTCTCCCTCTAGTGGTTTATTTCCAGAGGGGGCCTTTGCTTTGCCGGCTTGGACAGGTACCAAATGTGCTGGTATGATGCAGAAAGTGGAATGACCCCTCTGAGCTGAACCATAGAGCAGCCGGCTCGTATAAAAATACTATGTCCTGTAATTTTTATCTGTTGGACTGTACTTATTTTTTAAAATAGCCATAGTAATGGAGGGTTTCCATCCCAGACTCGCCCTGCAGTCCAGACTAACTACGGATTGTGGAGTGTGTAGGATGCGACTCTTGCACATTGTTTCCTTCAGCTGTACACTGGGAAGCCTGTAAAAAAAAAGATCAGTATTTAAGCTCATGTTCCACATCAAAGCCAGTGCCAGATGTGGTGCCAATAACATTATGACACAGAATAGCATTGAGGATGGTGCTATTTTGGGATCCTCATGTTTGGGGAAGCAATATCTAAGTGAAACTTAGACTGCAGATATTTTACTGGAAAATCAGGAAAAGCGAGATGCTTGGAATTTGTTTCCAACAGATAACTTTGGGATCTGTCAGGTTTCTTGCATTTATGCTCCTGACCCCACCTCTGCTGGGCATCTCTTTAGCACCTCCGAGAACCCATGGCTTTCCAAGTGTGGAGAACAGGGAAGGATGAAAGCAGAAGTATCCAAAGCTAAGTAAAAAATTCCAGTCTCTTAATACCTGATGCATAGATTTGATGCTGAGTTTATCTGGTTCAGCTCCCCAAATATGGCTAGGTAAAGAAATAAAGCTCTAATCTAAAGCATGATAAAGTCAATCAATGCTCTTATTTAACTGTAAAGGCTTTTGGATGAGGCTCAGCCTTCCTTCACAAGTTGTGGTAACCAGAGAGAGTTGTGATTCTGGAATGTATCAAGGATCCTGGAAAGACTGATGTCTTTCCAACTTGTACACTAACTTGAGCTAGGTACTGCCTTCTTCATGCTCATATCTGGCAGAATTCCATCCTGTGATTTGCTTTTAATATAGCAGAAGATCTACTGGAATCAATTTTTTTCCTTTGTTAATTGTAGTTAGAAAGCCTGGAGAAATCTAGGATCACCTGCCCCAGAAGTTAGCAAGCTCCTGTTCCAATTTCACAGGAGGTCATGAGATGCCATCACCTTCCCATAAAGCATTTTACAGAATGTTCAGTTATGTAACAACTTTAAGGATAAGGTTTTGTTTACCTTCTACTTAATGCTCAGCTTCTATTGGGCAATCAGGAATCTTGGTCCCTTGGGAGATATTAAATCACCTTCCTTTGTGTGCAACTCTATAAATCTGCACAGTGGTTTCCATGGGAGTGATTTTGGAGCCAATTTTGTATTTAATTTTGTTTTCACTCTTGAGGATAAAGCTTCTACACAGTCCTGGCCAAAGCTGACTTGATTTTAGTTTATAACTTGAGTAGGAACTATTCAATTTATTTTTTGTTATATTAAAAAAAAAAAAAGAAAAAAAAAAAAAAAAAAAAAAAAAAAAAAAAGAAGCATTTACTCCTAGGGTGTGGACAAAGTTCCTGTACTTTCTAACAGCTTCTCAGCTAAAAAAGCAGAGGTACAAATTTAGTATGCACATGACCTTTCTGAGATGGTTCTGCCATCAGTCACCAAAAGTAAGTTAATAGGATTTCTGTGTTTAGAAGGAAACTTATGAGATGTCCACCACCACATGAACTGGCTTTACTTTAATGTAATTTTATAGATTTCTTTTTAGACTTTCAAAATGCATCTGTAGGAACTTTTTTAGTAAGAGAGGAAAGGATCTGGTTGAGCTGCATAGTAAATGGTTATATCAGTTATAGAAGCTGAGGAAAGGTTCCTCTGCTTGTTTGACTTGGGCAGGTTCATATATTTGAAGGAAGACTCCTCTGGGAGCTTGCAGGTGCCAGCTGCTTGGGGAGCCTCCTCTGTGGAGCAGGTACTGTGTGGAAAACTGTCTGTCCCAGGCAGGACAGGACACAAGCCTGTCAGAAAACCAGGGGCAGTGAGCCAGGTTGTTTTTAAGAAAACAAAGTTATGCAATATCATTTAGTTCTGACATGTTCCCAATATGCAGCAAATGAAGAACTCACTAAATACAGTATATCTCTGGCCATATCATTTGAATAAAACTTGTTTCCATGACAACCTCTGCTTAACAGCTTGGCTGATATGAAATCATTCCTAGATGAGGGAGCTTTTGCCAAAAGCATTGGGATTCAACACTTTAATATTGTGTTTTAGGGTTTAAAAAAACATTTATTTAAGCCTCTGGAAGCAAATATCAACTAAAATCCCTTCATCCTCACCTCTGCTTCGGCTCTTGTGTGATCAGTTTATCTTCCTGGGAACCTCTCAGAAGCAGCTCCTGTGTTACTTAATATGCTTCTGAAGTCCCAGGCAGTGTTTCAAGAGCAAGTGATCGTGACACCAGCATTTGGTAGAGAAATTGCATTTCATGGCTGTTGGCTCGGGCTGTGAGGCGGCAGCAGCAGCAGCTGGGCACAGCAGCCAGGGCTTGTGCTCCAGCCATCCCTCAAGTCCAGGAAGGTTTATGTTCCAACCAGCTCTGCCTCAGAGTGAAAAAGAGGATCTTCAGCTGGAGAGAGGTCTAGCTGAGGTTTCACACCATTCATTTTTTTGTCAACAGCACTGAACAAACTCAGGTTATCTCTTAGATGTTTTTTAAGGTGTGGCACCTGTTGCCTCAGACAGCTGTGGAACACTTCCAGGGTGGAAATGCACTGTGACTGCTCATATGGTGCTTGTTCCCTGCCTCCCTTCCAGGTGCTGCACTATTAGAATATTGCTAAAATAAGCCTAATGCTTGCCTAATATTTCTTATGTACGCAGGCATTGCAGTTGCCACAGTGATGGTGCACAATTGTCAGCAGGGGAAAGGAAGGTCCTGATTGTTTTAAGAGGCATTCTACCCCCTCAAAACATCAAACATCACTGTATTGTAGCAGGGGGATTTCCTCCACCAGCTGGGAGCAGGGACTACAGCAGAATCTAGTGGAACAGGCAAATAATGTTTCAAGCACATATAATGTACCCATTGCTGTCAAGATTTTGGGATCAGCAAGGATTACGAGGGTAGGGATTTAAATCCCAAATAAAACCGTGGAAAGAGGTATGAAGTATTTATTGTTTCTTCTGGCTATAATGTGCCTTCTTCAGCTCTAATTTGCCTCATCATGGGGCAACTTGGGCCTTTGTGTGGCAAAAAGGTTTAGGTGCCTGAAACTGGGTGCAGACAAGCAGTGCTAGGAGCACATAATGTAGGGCAGAGCAGTATTCCCCATTCCAATTTGTTGGGATTTTTTTCTCCCCAGTTGTTACCTGAGAAAATTTCAGCTGTTAGCCATTGGAAATGATCTGAGCTAATCCTGCCCCACAGTCCTGCTTTGTAAGGCCTTAGCAGAAAATTAGCAGCTTACCTGGAGAGCCCTGCAAAGGAAAGAATGATGTGGCTGGGAGGAGGTGTGAGGAATGGAACCACGAGCCCCTTCTGTGGTGGAGAGCTTTAAGCAACTCATCTCTGCACCATCTTGTAGCACAGGGCTGCACCATAACACAGTTTGCTTCTGGTAAATCTGCTTGAGAAGGTACAAGAGCACAGGAGGCATCACCAGGGTTTCCTTAAAAAGAAACCTTCCAAATATGTAGCAAACACCAATAAAATCCATTTTTAATTCAAGTCCTATAAATACTTCTCTGAAAGCAGTAATAACTTCCTGGGATTTTTAATCTCTGAAATGATTTCACTCAAGGTGTGCTGGCAGCATGAGGTAGCTGAGCAGAATCAGGATGCTGTGCTCGTGATCAGTTTTCCTTGTGAGATTCATCTCAGGAGACTCTTTTTTTCCTCTGTGTCACGACTTCTTAGAAATCTCTGTAGGCAAAGGATGCGTTAATTTGATGCATCCTGTGATTGCCCTTCCTCCACAACCAAATTAATTTACTGTTAGTTGAGATTCCCACAACGTTCCTTGTGCCACTGTGAAGCCTGGTATTTACTGATGTAAATAAGGAATAAACGGAGGCTTTACACATCTCATTTGGAATAATGATACAGGCTGTACCTCCTGGCTCTCACTCCGTGTCTCAGAGGTGTGGGGGTTTTATTTCTATAGCGTTCCTTGCAGCCCAGGTTGTTTATAACAGAATGATTTGTTTTCAGCATGAGCTGTAATGTTTTAGCTGATGAGCAGCTCCCTCTTAATGGAATCTGGAGGTTTTCACTGAAGCGTATGGTTCCATCAGAGGCAGGTGCTGGATTCAAAGTTAGTTTTTGTAATACAGTCTGGTGGGGTTGGCCTTATTTCCAGAGTGATGCTGCTGCATATCCAAAATTTAATACTGTGTTGGCAACCTCAGCAGAGCACACCAAAAAATGTGTTATGTGTGGAGAGTGACATTGGCAGTCACAGAGGCAAGGTGTGGCCCTTTTGGGTCATAAGAAATTAGCACTCTCCTCCTCTCCTCCTGTCTTCTCCAGCTCTTCTGAGAAAATCAGTGCCTAGATACAGCCATTTATTGTAGGGTTTTTTTCAGGAGTAACGTTTTTGGTGGGCTCATCATTAAACTAGAGAAAAAAAGCTCAGAGTGGGCATACCAATGAATTTTTAGATTCCAAACTCTCACAAATGGTCATTATCTTGCCTTCTATTTAAAAAGGAATAAATTAAAATGCAAGAGATGGTGCAACTGGTTTTGCAGATCTTATTTGATTTGGACTAGCAGTTTGCATTTTCCATCTGTACAACATAATCATTAACTTTCTGTGTTTCTTCATTGTCACTATGCAGACTGCTTTTTATGGGTGAACTCTGCCCTTTCTTACTGTTAGATTTTTATTTCTTTAAAGGAGTGTGTCTTTATTGATTTTTCTTTTAGGATGAAGTATATATAAAATTATTCATCCTATTAAATGTGCTTGCAAAGAAATCTATGTGATTCATGGTCTTTGATCCTGTTATCACTTATGTGGGTGTTTAACTTTACTACTGTGCACAGTCCCAATGGGGAGAATCTTAATTTAAAAAGTACTATTCTAAAAATAATGTGAGGGGTTTTGCACATGTCCATGTTCGATTGTGAGGAACATCTCCCTGTAAAACCAGGCATGTAAATTAAATGGGCTGCAGAGAAGATGGGAAAACAGAGAAATTATTATCCCCTAAGTCTGGAAAGGTTTGATGTTGCACTGTCTCCATCCATGGTCAGTCTGCACAGTAGCCACCTCTTCACTGTGTGAATATAGAAAGTGTTTTGTCTGAAAACTTGAGGTTTTAGAAAGATTTAGTGTTTTGGTCAGCACTGCCAAGCCAAACTGAGCAGAAGGGTCATTTTGTTCAGTTAGGCAGCCCCAGGGACACTCCGGGTCTGTTCTGTGACCTGTTTATGTGCAGAGAAGGGGCTGCCAGCAGCGTGTGTGAACGTGCAAGGGTTTTGTGTCCTGAAAGTGGGAATTCTAGAGAGATTGAGTGTTTTGGTCAGCTCTGCCAAGCCAAACTGGGCACGAAGGTTATTTTGCTCAGTTAGGCAGCCCCAGGGACACGCCGGGTCTGTGCTGTGACCTGTGTTTGTGCAGAGAAGGGGCTGCCAGCAGTGCAGGGTGGTGGCACTGGGTACCCCGTGTGCCCCAGCGCCTCGTGGCCGTGGGTTGTTGTAAAGGTCTCAGGAAGAACATCAGCGATTCCCTTCACGGCAGGAGAGGCATCAGAATTCCCTTCCCGGCAGACCCATCCAACGGGATGGAGCCTGTTCCCCTTTGGGGAGCCACCCATGCTCTCCAAGGGTCCCTTGGCCACGTTCATCTCTGTCATCACCCTGCCCCTTTCCTGTCTGTCTGTCCTTCCATCGCACCTTGTCCCCCGTCTCTCTGTCCCTCCCCTGTCTCCCGTCCAAGCCCGAGTCCCGTTCACCCCCTCCCTCATCCCTCCTGGCAGCGTCCCTTGTCCCCTCCCCGCGCCCCGCCCGCCCGGGCAGATGGCGCTCAGCCCCCCCGAGCGGGACGCGCCGGGGCTGCCGCTGCACTCGCCATGGACCTTCTGGCTGGACAAGTGAGTGGGGCTGGGGGGCGGCAGGAGCTGGGGGAAACCCCCAAATCCCTCTAGGAAGGGATGCGCATCTCTGGGATTTATCGGTTCGCTCGGCCAAAGATTAGATCCGGGACGTTCGTGCTGGGCTGCGTATGGAGAACGCGTTGGTGCCAGGGACTGTCCCGGTGCCGGCACCCATTGAGAGGGGTCGGGAACGGTTCCGCGGAGTCAAACTGGTTTGGAAATCTTTCGGTTCTGTAGTTCACACATCGGTCCAGGCACCGCCGGTGCAGGTTTAAGCTCTAAATTTAGAGATGACGCTCGCCAGCCCCGGGAATAGAAGGGTAAAGGTTGTGCTTTGCTGCTGTGGTTTGTGCATCCCTGCTGCCCCAGGTCCAGTCCCACCGACCGTGACATGCTGAATCTTACAACTCTTTATTTTGGCTCCTGCAGGTGATCAGTTCTTAAAATCCGAAGTGATACGATTTGAAGGATATATTAATAAAATATATTAATTACCTGCAAGTTCTTACTACACTTCGTTTGCTTGAAGTTTGAGCCTCTAATGCTGTGGAAAGAAGCTGCCAAGGGAGTTCACCCCTGTGGTGCACACAGTGAGGCATAGGGAAGAAGTGCCAAAGTCAAAACTGAAAGTTTCTTACCAGCATTTGATGTTGTTTTCCTAGCATGTATTTTCTAGCATCTTAATTTTTAATCTACATCTTCCTTTTCTCAAATATTTGGTGTGTTTCTCCTCTCTGCCCACTCCAGAAGGCAAGTTTATCAGCTTTTCTGCCACCGAACATACTGCCCCACGTTATTGGTAAAATTCACCTCTTTAGTTATTTTCTGGTAACTTTCAAACTCTTGACAGAGAAATAACAAGGAACTGTTGAAAACTCAGGTCCAAGCAAATCAAATCTAATAAATAAGCCCACCAATTATTTCTGATTACTCCTTTTGCAGTCGTGATGCAGTTATGGTCAGGTTCAGGATCCAAGTTGTATTTTTACTTCGTTTCTAAAAAGCGTCATTTGAACTGGTGTTTAATCAAGTCACCAACCAGGTCTGTTGGTTTACATAAGCCATGTGGAGATAAGCATGTCTGTTTTTTATAATCAGTGTCGGCAGTTAAAATCCATTTTAAGTTCCTGAGTCCTTTCATTTTTGTTTCTTAAGTCTTACTTCCACAATGCTTTAGACTCTTCAAATTCAGTTATTCTATAGATCTTTTTTAAAACTTTTCAGATCACATGCAAATGCATTTAATTAGTACTTTTGTTTCTTAACTTACAAATCCAAGAATGTATATATATATATAAAGAAAAAGTGGGACCATAAATACACAAAGCCGTGTTTTGTTTACCAGTAACAGGAATAGAATAATGACAGGAAACCAGAATGACAGCAAACAAGACATGTTTTATACACTCAAAAATCATTTAAGGCATTAAAAAGCACACAAGGAATGGAACCGTGATCTTAATTTATTGCTGTGCGTGGAAGTTCACGTCTCTATCAGAGCCCCACAGAAGTGGCTGGGACATTGATTGGTACATCCATGGACATTTGATGGAGGCTTAGGCTTGCATCAGTTGGACTTTCCATAGAAGATAAATGTGGGCACCTTTTTAACCACCTTCAGTAGCACCTAGTGTGGAGCAGTGCTGTTTCCTCAGGAGATGATATTGATTTTTGCCCACTGCTACATTTTACCCTGTACTTGCAGAGAAAAGCAGGAAGAAGTGACGCTTAAGGATAAATAGATGTTGAGATGGATACGTAGTTATCTCTTTCTATTAAATTACTGTGAGAGAGATCCATGACATACAATTTTAAGATGTCTAAAACGTATCTTTTTATTAAGTCATGCTGTTAAAATAAATATCCATCAGCTAAGTGGTACTTTCTGTAGCAACTAGTGATGTGCTACCCTTGGGGTTCACAGCCTTGCTTTTATCACAGCAGCACTGGATCATCTGCTTTCGAAGGAAATGCCTTTGTTTTACCTACATCAGCACTCGTTTCTGTGAATATCTTGGCCCAGGCTGAACATCTGGAGGCTGGCATCCTGTGGCCAGGTCCTGGTTCACTGCCATCACCTCACAGGTGTCACAGGGCATCTGCGTTTCCTGTTAGTGCTAAGCCTTTCTTGGTATCTGTGTCTGAAATAGCAACCATCTGATATTGCTCTCTGCTATCTTACCCTGTAAACGCCTTAGGAAAATGAGCATGATGAAAGCTTTGGGGGAATATTATTCACCAGTTTGACAAAAAAGATCCTATCTGTAATCTTGAAATGCTTGCAGGTCAGCAGTACCAAAGAAGGTGCAGAGAAGCTGGCAGGTTTTCTCCTCTTAAGACAAATGAGATTTCCTTTTTAACTGTTAAAATGTTCCAAGGTCAAGTGCTAGAAGTTTGGAAAACGTGAGTTTAGATCTGCTGTTTATTTTGCCCATTCGACAAATTTCCAAGTTCATACCACATGTCACATTGGTAGGATTTTTGCCTGCAGTGATGTTTGGGAGCAGGGGGAATTTCAGCAAGGCTTGCAGGGACTTTGGGTGCTATCCTGGGGAGCTGATTCCTGCTGGTGGCTCTTTATACTTGTGCTTGTCCCAGGAAGACTCTGGTTCTGCTTGTAGGGGCTTCTGGCTTTGAAAGGAAAGGTTGCCTTCTTAGGTTGTGCTACATTGTACAATCTTTCGGTTCTTTTTTACAACAAAGTGTCAAAACGCATCAGTGAATATAACTAACAAAATACGAGCATTACCAATTTGGTCACTGTATTGTGTAGCACATTCAACACTGGAATTGCACAAAAGGAAAAGTCAAGTGACATGACCATCAAAGACTGGGCTGTCCTGGATAACAGGACACCTTATGCACTTGAAACCATCCCTTAATGGGATTTGGGGCCGTGGATCTGGGTGTGATATCTGTGTCAATACAAAGCTGTGAAAATGGTTATATTTTTTGATGTACATGTGGACATGACGCAAATATCCTACTTAATAAACTTTGGAAATCCCAACTGGCACTTAGCCTGGGTGTCACACGGTGGTTTAACCCCAGCCAAAACCCAAGCATCACACAGACACTTGCTCACATCCCACCAGCGGGATTGGGGAGAGAATTGGAAGGGTAAAAGCTGGAAAAGTTGTGGCTGAGATAATGGCAGTTTAATAGGGAAAGCAAAAGCTGCATATGCAGGCAAAGCAAAACAAGAAATTAATTTATTGCTTCCCGTGGGCAGGCAGGTGTTCAGCCACCTCCAGGAGAGCAGGGCTCCATCCCATGTGACTTGGGAAGACAAACACCAACACCATCACTCCAAACATCCCTCCTTCCCCCCCTTAATATACTGAACACAATGTCAGATGGTCTGGAATGTCCCTTGGGTCAGCTGGCCTGGCTTTGTCTCCCCCCAGTTTCCCATCACTTTGCAGGATCATGGCCTGCTTGACTTTTTTTCTCGCCTGACTTCGAACAATGCCCTTTAGATAATCTTAATTCTCTGGCAAGAATAGTTTAACTCTTCAGTATCTTTGTGAGGGGAAGTATGTACTTATAAACATTGTCAAATAAGAAGTGTTATTTGTCTGCTCTGGGAAAGAAAAAATATTCTTACATAAGGTATTATCCTTATGCGCTGATTTTTCTTCTCTGAATGTTGTAGGTGAGTTCTATATAAAGCTGAGTAGATACATTTTGATAACAGAACCATTTTAATAATGTGTTAATCTTCCTAACTGAACACATCAGATATTTGAAACTAAACTCAATAATTTCTTTTCTTCCCTATAGCAAAATTTATTTATCTAGGATCATCTATTTCACCTATTACAGCTTATGAGTAGGTGGCTTACAATGAAAAATGATGGTTAATATTGTAAGAATGTTCAATCCAGTAAGTGCATTTTGACAGGCTTTGATGGCTTGAAATCAGTCTTTGTATTCAGAATGGATTACCAGATTTATTTAGTTGCCACAGCATGTTTTTGACTTTATGCTTTGTAAGTAAATATTTTGCTTATTTATACCAAAAGCAGTTGTGGCTAAGCACTTACAGGGGTATTTTCAAAACCGCTTGGCAGCTTTTAAAGCTTCCACTGAAGCTGCGATGAGATTCCCACTGGGAAACAAAGGCCAGTGTGAGCACATATGAAACAACTTCTATACTTAATTCTTTGCAGAAAAACAGAAAAGCTACAGTTCAGCATCAGAAATTAACATAAGCGCAACCACCTGGAGGTTTATTCATGGATAAAACAATGGAATTTATCTTTGTATCCTTTGTTCTTTATTCCTGCTGGAATAATGAAGGAGTAGCAAAGGAAGCTGGCATTAGGATTCATTTTGTGGAGATTATTCCTGTTTCCACATTCCCATGTGATTCACCACGAGGTGCTGTACAGTGGCTCTGGCCTGATTAGGCAACTCAGTTAATCCTGATACTGCACTGAATTTTCTCCTGTAAAGGTTCTGAAGATGCAGTGGCATCACAGGGCATGAAACAGGCAGACCAGGAGAACCACTGAAATATTTTATGTGCAGACTCCCCATGGGAAACCCAGATGCGCAGTTGTAGGTGAAGTGGTGACAGCACAACTATTTCCACCCCCAGAGGATCTGTCAGTGCCAGGCTGGTGCCATGATCCAGCTCCCTCCTGTTCCTGTGCTCATGGGGATCCAGTTCTTGGAAATGAATTGTTCACCATGGTGAACACTGACAGGTCAGTAGGGCATATTGGATTAGATGTAGTGTGGATGGCAGTAAAATTAATCTGAATGGGAAGAATCTTGTAATGGCTTCATTTTGAGGGTCAATATTTGCAGGGTCTTGTTTTGTAGTACCAGGTGTACTGAGGATTTTAGTAAAGTACACAAGCGTCTCACTGTTCCTAACTTACAGTGCAAGATTTTGCTGGAGTGTTACAGAAATAGGGATTTCTACAGATTCTTTCACTTGAAAATCATCTGTCATTTCTGCTAACTTAATTTAAACTTAACTTAAAATGTGTACTCAACTAAAAAGAAAATAAATCCCAATTTTGTGGGTTTCAAGGCTCCTGAGTGGTCATCTACATGGGTCTGCTGAGTTTCTGTGTGAAACAAAACCACTACGGTTTGGATTAGTCAGCAGTCTGGAATTTTGCAGGAAATTCAAAGCTTTTTTCTTTCTTCTGTCTAATTAAAATACTGTCTCTGCATTATACTCATACATTAAACCAAATTTGTGCAGGTGTAAACTCTGGAGCAAATGATCCTGAACTTTTAAATTGATGCATCATCATTTTCTCAATTACAGGTTTTTTTTAGTAGGATTTTGGTTTTGTTTAATTGTTTGTTTTTCAGATAAAAACATTTGGGTGTTTATGCTCATATCCATAAATGACTGACACTTTCCAGTGCTGAATGAAAGGCTGAAATAACGCTGTAATCTGATGGGCCTGGAGCACTTACCAGGCAGGTTACTAGGAATAAATGGTCACTCACCATAACTTTTAAAATAGGTAATTTGCTGGATGGTTGGTGCTTTCTGCCAGCTGATCACAGTTTCTCTGGAAAATGTTATTTGCAGCTATCAAAATGAACAATTTTATAACCTTGGAGTGGTATACTCTGCCTACCTGTCTTAGCTGCTCTTTTAAATGCCATTAAATTTGCTAAATGGCTACCATGATGATCTAGGTAACCTTTGAAGGCTATGGCTAGAGAATATATTTTTATCTTTTATTTGAGTAGACCTTACTATTGAAGCAACTCAGTGGCAGGATCAGCACGAGGATATCAAGTGATGATAGTATCTGTTGTACAACATATGTAATGCCAGATGCCACCAATGGCAGAAATAGCCCAGAAGAGAAGTAATTTCTTGGGCAGAGGGATGAGACAAAAAGAGGCAAAATTTATCTTGGGTTTTGTCTGTTTGTACTCCATTCTACATGGAACAAAGTGTTAGTAGAGAGGTACTAGTATGGTTTGCAAGAAAAGACAAGGGGTAGTTGGTTCTGAATCCACTACTCTCTATTGACATATAGTTAAATCACTTGGTAAGTTTTAAAGTCTGTTTGAACCTATTACCTTTTTTTTGTGCTTTCCAAAGCAATCTGACTGGCTCTGTTTCTGTAAAATATTGTGAATTACTCTTTTTGCTCTTTAACGCTGAGTGTAAAATATACATAAAAAATGTCAAAACATACATACAAAAAGCCCCAGACCTCCAAACCCTTAATATGATAATTCCTTTTATCACATTGATGACAGATTTTTTTCAGTGATGATTTTAAATTATAATTTTTTTTTCATGGACGTTCTCATAGTTCATGAGCCACTGGACTACAAGCTATGCCATGGCAATTTGTTGTTGATTTCTTTTTTGTTTGTTTGTTTGTTTCCTGCCAGTTCCACCATTGTAATATGCTCTTAGTTCTGGTTATTAACAGGCAAATAGTAAAGCAGATGTGGTTTGCCTGTTTTATACTGAAAATGTTGGGAGGTACTTTTCTGCTGGTTTTGTATGTATTTTTAAAGCAGCTTATTTTAATAGGAGCCTTGAAAAAAACCTTAGAGCTATTATTAGACTTTTGAAGATGTGATGCTGTTTCAGTAGTTTTGCATATTAAATTTCTTCCTTTACATGAATATCTAGGGTTTGCCCAGAGCTTCAATTATATCTGTAACAACTGAGAGTAACTTCAGTGTTTCCCAGGACATATTTCATGCTGATCAGATGTATCAGGGAGGGATGCTGAGATCTGGTTTGCTTTTATCCTTTCTTCAGCTGGTACCCGAGCAACAGCTGCGTTTTCTTCTGTTTCCTTAAACCTGCTCTCTTGCTTCTGTTTCCAGATTTAGTAATTTTACACATTTTTGTTTCCTCTTCTGAGACACAATGGGAGGTTGCTTTTGTCTTTGATCTTCGTTTTTCTTTAGAAATCCTACTTCAGCTTCTGAAGGGAAAGAAAAATGTTTCTAGTTCTAAGAAATTGAATGTGCCTTAGCAATTTTGACCTCATTCCCCCAAAATTGTGCCTGTGGGATTGTGTGCTGGGAATTGTAAGGTGGGTGTTACGATGTTAGTGCAGTGACAGGAACACAGGGATGTCTGGGGGTGTGGATGCACCGTCCCATGTCTCATGCACTGAAGAGTAATGAAAAAGATTATAAATAGAACCATTTAGGTTGGAAAAGACCTTTCAGATGATGGGATGCAGCGGGTGCTGTTTGTGCCTAAAGAATCACAGAATATCCTGAATTGGAAGAGACCCATAAGAATCATGGAGTCCAACTCCTGGCCTTGCACAGGACCATCCCCAAGGGTCAAACCCTA
Organism: Certhia americana; assembly: GCA_018697195.1. Taxonomy (NCBI): domain Eukaryota; kingdom Metazoa; phylum Chordata; class Aves; order Passeriformes; family Certhiidae; genus Certhia; species Certhia americana. The sequence goes on along the minus strand of CM031868.1, from coordinate 17,160,543 downwards.
CACTTGAGAACATTGTCCAAGTGCTCCTTGGCACCCATGGGGCTGTGACCATTCCCTGGGGAGCCTGTTTAGTGCCTGGCCACCCTCTGGGAGAACCTTTTCCTGATATCCAGCCTAAACTTCCAGCCATTCTCTTGGATCCTTTCAGTGGTCACCACAGAGATCCGTGCCTGCCGCTTCTCCTCATGAGGAACTTGTAGGCCATGAAGTCTCCCCTCAGTCTCCTCCAGGCTGAACAGACCAAGTGACCTCAACCACTCTTATGGCTTCCCCTGAAGGCCCTTGAGGGAGGGAAGCAGCTCCAGGTGGGAGCTGGTGATGGTCAGTGTGAGAGTGAGCTACAGAAGCTGAACCATGCCTGGTGTACCCGGGAGCCTGGCAGTGAGCCCAGCCCAAGGATTTCTTGGCTTGACAGGGCACGCTGGTGGTAGCTATGGCTTGAAGGCACCAGTGCCAGCGGTGCCTGGAGTCACGGAGGTTCCCTGGGTGCCTTGGGTGCCATATAGCCTGACGTGTGGGACTTGTGCTCCTCCTCAGCCCGTGTGCGTGTCCCACCCTTCAGGGGTAGCGAGGACCTCGTGGCGGGTGAGGCTGGCCTGGTGAGGGGCGCTCCGCAGTGCACGCGTCCCGCCGGCTGTGCGCCTGCGCCACCTAGCGGACTGGCTGCGGGCCCGGAAGCGCAGGGTGTGCGGAGAAGGTTCTTTTCAAATGTGTGAAGCGGCGGGAGCGCTTCAAACGCTAAAAACGGGGGCTGGGGGGTATGAATGCATTGAAAACATTAATTCCGGACTAGGATCATGCGGCCCCCTTCTGTAGCCCATTCAACTGTGAACAGCAGCGCTTTGATGGTTGTGTGGTAGCCTCTGAAAGCCTCACTGTGCTTCTTGGGCTAAAACTCATGATATTCTGTTTAGTTGTACGAAATACCTGGCAAAATATACTGGCAAATATTTATTATTCGCGAGTTATAATAAGAACTTAGTCCTATCTTAAATGATTCGTGATCATTTGGAGTTGGAGTTCCCCTTTGACATGTGAACATTTCAACTTCACACTCATGCGATTTGCGTTCCCTCTCCATCTCCCTTCTCCCCCTCCTTGATAAAATAAATATTTTAATTAATCAGTGCTTTGTCTTCAAGGTCATTTCCTGGTACAACAGCGGCTGAATGCGCGTTAAATTTGAAGAAGATTTACACAGTACAAACAGTGCAGGTAAGGCGTCCGGCTGTGCTACAGGAGCTGCCACATGTTATTAATGTAACTTCACACCTCAAGTTTCATTTTTCCTCCTAGGATGAGTCACACCTGTGGCTTTGCTTACCTGAGGTGTGAAACGTGAGTGTTACTGGTGTTGTGTGTTACTGAGCATTACTCAATCGATGTATTTGTATTTGCATCACTGAGTCAGTGTTTGAATTCCATTTGGCATTCCGGATGGGGAAAAGGAGGAGGCATATTGGATTGGGCATTCTGGATTCTTCAGCCTTCCTGAGTTTCCACTAGTACATTGAGTTATTATATTTGGTGTGTTTTTAATAACTTTCCAGCCTTTTCTCCTTTTTCCAACACAGAAATTAATAGCACAAAGACTAAAAATTGCAGCATGCAGCTTTTTTTTTTTTTTTTTTTTTTTTTTTTTTGTGGGGTTTCTCTCCTTGAGTATGTATCTAAAAAAAGATTCTAGCAAACTGAATTAAAAGACTCTTAAACTGTGTGATACTTGCAGCAGTGAGAAATTCTGCATATCTGTGTCATCTGCCATTGCCTAGTAGCGGGTATCTCCTGCAAGTAAAATTGTATTTCTGTTTTTATACCACAGCTAGCACGAAGTGTATAGCAAACTGGTATTTGTCTCACCTTAGTGCACAGCTGACTAGTTTACTAAATCTCTGAAATTTTAGGATAATGCCAGACCCTTCTTTTTTTGAGAAGCACACCTGTAGTAATCTACTGAAGCTTTAAATAAGGCTTTCTTATGAAGGTCTGCACAGCTTTGTGAACGCAAAACCTTCCAAACTATGTCCCTGGTTCAGCACAAAAAGAGCTCTCAAATGTTTCCACAGCCATCTACCAGTGTACTTCTGCTCCTTCTTCTACATGAAGCTTTAGGGTTTGGGCACACAACCACTTACGAGTAAGATTGTAGTTGAAATGGGTGTTTCATACCAGGTTTTTGTATTTTTAGTAGTCTTCAATTTCTTCTTGTGGCTGGGTAAATGTAGTAGCTGTTAGGCAGAGTTGCCAAGGGACACAAAATTTTAATCACGTAATGTTGCAATCCTTGTTTCTAAAGTTGTGTTAGTGATTAAGTGTTAGATATTACTTAATGTATTAGATAATACTTAAATATTATGTCTAGATAATACTTAATGAGTTGCACTAATGATTAGAATTGCTTCAACACATGTTGCTCCAACTTAAGTCTTTAAAAATCCCTCCTAATCTCAGCTGTTGGATAAAGAGAGAAGAGATTGCAATCTTTTCAATCATCCCTCCCTGTTGCTCACTACTGCTTTTGGGTGCCTTTTTATCCACCCCAGACCTGCCTGACAGCTTCTGCTTTTACCAGCAGAAACATTGGGAAGTAATCCAATGGTTCCTGGTAACCTGAATCTTTGAATTTCTCCCCCACTCCTGTATTAACACGTGCATCTCAGTTCTTTGCATCTGGTTGAAACCTTTCACTCAGACAAAGTAGTTGGGTTGCTGGTTAGACATTTAGTTAATCAGAATTATTGTTTGTTGTGTTTTTGTAACTCAGGATAATTGTAATGACTCTTAGGCTAGTCTTAAGTGAAGCAAGGTGGATATTTGATATAGATATATCTTTTTAAAATGCTAAGGAAGTTTTATGTGCTTTTTTTTCTGAAATACTCAGTGTAACTCTGGTTTTGATGGTTTTTTCCCTCTGTTTTCAAAAGGATAATCTGCATTTGGACTGTTTCCCCTTTTTCCACCTTCACTTATGCAGGATTGACCCCTAAAAAAAAATAGAAGTAGAAATGATTCTGTAAGAAGTTGTTTTCAGAGCATTTTATTATAACGTAAAAGGTGCCCATTCTCCAGGAGAAGGACACGTAATTGATTCAGAGAAAATTAGCAAGGGAATAAATCTGCACAAAACACTCTCTTGTTAATGCAACTAATATTTTTCCTTTTCAAGGATTTCTGGAGTGTCTACAACAACATTCCTCCCGTGACAAACCTGCCTCTGAGATGTAGCTACCATTTAATGCGGGGAGAAAGGCGCCCACTTTGGTAGGTGTGTTGTCATCAGACATTTCTGGCAATGGGCAGTGGAATAACTTAAGGAGTGAAAGGTGTGGGACAGGAGGGTCTTGTTTCTGTTGGCTGCAAACACCTGAACTCAAGAGGCCAATGAACCCTGAGGCTCTTGTTCAGTTTAAAAGTGACGTGTACCAAAGAGTCTTTATTAAAAACAGAGACTGTAATTTCATTGGCCGCCAAGATGTAAATGTACAAAACCAGATTATGAAATAGAAGCTGAAAAAATTAGAATATTATTCTGACTCTCAGTTCAGGAATACACAGAATAACTTACTTCTATTTGATTTTTTTTAACTTGCAAATTATTTTCTTTCCACTGGAGCTGGTGAAATAATGATGCAAACAACTGATGGTCTTTCACTCCTTTTCACCTGTGCAAAAGTACAGGGGAAGTACATGCTTCATATACCTATACATGCCCAAGCACCTTGGACCAAAAGTAATTTAAGACATTATGAGGTGATTCATTGCAGCTAATTCCTACTTGATTGTAGGACAGTAATGGAATAAAGTATAAATAATCGATTTTTTCCTTTCAGAAATCAATCTTTGTATCCCTTCTTCCTGTTGCAGTTTGGTGGCATCTCAGAAAACTTCAGCACTTTCTGAAGAGTTTGGATCCTTTTGGCATCATTTGTGTAGATTGTGATTGCATTAGGGTTCTTTAACCTGATCATAGTTGTCTAACTTTGTGGTGACTTACTACAGGAGATTTCTATCCTAATCCACTGGAGATGTAAATTTTCTAAAGTGAAATACATCTGAAGGTCTGTGTTACTTTTCTGAAAATACTGTGACTGGTCAGGATAGCTAAAGTGGATATGAAAAAACACTGATGTCTGTTTAGATCAACTTTTAAATTCGTACCTTTGTAAGGATGAAGGAGAGCATCTGGGGGGTTGATTTTTTTGGGTTTGTTTTTCCTGTTTTTAGTTTTCATTTGTTAAGCGACTCCTAGAGGTGTAAAATGCAAAGATAATTTCTGAAAATTAAACACTTTTTAAAGCCTATCAAAGTTATTTTGCATTTTAGGAAAGGGATTGCAAGAGATTGATCTCATCATCAGTAATTTGCTAACTTTTCAATAATTACTGCCAAGAAGCTTTTCTCAGATTACCATTACAGTATACTGGCCAATTTCAGCATTTTATATTTTTTTTTTTCTTTTAGAAAGAAAGAAAAATCCTGAAGTAAGAACTGAGGATACAGATTTTTTAAGATGTCCTCCCAAAGTTTCCCCCTCTTTTCCCAGCATCTGTCAGGACTGGTGGGAGACCATTGATCCTGAGGAAACTCTATAGGTGTCACACTGGCTTTAGATATTCCAGAGATGAATATTTAGGTTATTCCTTTAATTTGGCCTTTACAGAGTTTTAACAGGAAACTAGAAGCCATAATTTAAAGTCTTAGAAAAAAGAATTGTGACAGAATAAATTTGAGAAGCTCACAGTTTAGTGCATTGTGCCTTTGTCATTACAAGGCAGTTTAATGGTTATTTCTGCCCTGACCCGGGGCAGCTCCAGTCTTTTTTTTAATAAGGGCAATTAATTTCTAGCTGTCACAAAACTGAAATGAAATGTGCTCAGGTTCTTTTATTAAATTGGATAAACGGAACAGTAAGAAGCTCCTTCTGTGAAAACATGCCAGAGGTTTTCCAAAATTAAAGGTTACCATAGTAAAATGAAAAATTGTTTTGTGGCTTGTTCCCATACAGTGTGCAGCCACTTCAAAGATGGTCTGTAGTCAGGGAAAATACAAGTGTTTTCCAACACATAGAACTTAGGAAAAGGATTAGGTGTTGAGAGATACACTTCATATGAACAATGAAAGAATTATCTCTGATGTCAGAAGTGAGAGTCATGCTCCCTGGAGTTAGTAATTGCATTTCAGATGGGATTTTTCTGGGAAGATTAAATCACAAACATAGGGTTATCTAGATGTGAATTTGAATGTTTATTTTCACTGATCTATTTCCCATAACAGGGAAGAAGAAAGCAATGCCAAAGGAGGTATATGGAAAATGAAGGTCCCTAAAGAAAGAACAGTATGTGACATTGACTCTTTACTCAGACCTTGTTTAATAAAGGAGTTTCTTTAAACTCCGTTTGATAAAGCTCTTGTAAAGTTTTTACTTCTTACATCACCCAACACAACAACCAAACACTTTAACCTCCATAACCTTTAAAAGACAATGAGCAGAAATTTTTTTTTTTTTTTTTTTTTTCAAGAGTTCCATATCTCTTGCTTTAAATAACATTTGGCAATGTATTATAAAATAAAGGAAAGCTAAAGTGTTTCAGTTTGGAAACATGGTAATTTATAATCACCTTTGTTCTCAAGACTGCTTATAGGCATACAAAGAAAAATAGAAAGACCTTTTCCTGATAATCTATGTTAAATTATATATTTTTTTCATTTAAAAGTGTGAAAGATGAAGTCTCTTCTATTCAGACATATCCTTGAGCTCTAATGAAATAACTGTGTTTTTCTTTGCCTCTCTAATCAAATGCATGTGAGTAACTTCTGTGAACTGCCACAGAAAGGAGATTTGACCTCTTCACACATGGTGTTTGTGTGTGTAAGTGTGCTCTGGATCAAGCCTTTAAACAGAAAAAGTGAAGTGTCAGAAAAATGTGACAGCCTTGCAGAAAGCATTAAATGCTGAAAGATGGTCCTCAAAATTTCAGCCAAAAGTTAATTGATTTTTGCCTGTGGGCTTTTTCCTTCTATGTGAGTTGCAGCTTTCCTCCCCCACAGTCCCAAGCGGTCACAAAAGACTGAAATTGAAATTGTCTTTTTCCTCCTATAATCCAAGGTGCGAAGATTGTCAGAAGTGACAAGTGGTTTGGAGAGCCTGAATTACTGGGCAGTGAATTTAGGGACCCCAGAGGCCTTGTTTTTCAGAGGCTGAATGACAGCCCCTTTTTGACATGAAGGTACTTTTGATCTCTCAAACTCTGCACCACATGGCCTCAGTCACTTCGGAAAGGTTTGCTTGAAGGTGAACTTCAGTCAGCATTCAGTGCCTAGTAAATAGCATAAATAACACCTTTATGCCTGTTTCTCTTTCTTTTTTTTTTTTGGCTTCATTCTTTATCACACGTGGGCACAGCATCTCCTTGGTTAAGATGAAACATCTTGTACAGACCCAACAATTAATTATATAACACAGCATGCACATAAAATAAGTATTCTTTTTTGTCTAGATACCCTCAGAAAGAGAAGACACTCAAAACGGAGCTAGCAAACTTAACTTTTAATTTAAGAGATAATAACGTGACTGTAACATTCTTCTGCCTCCTTAGGCTGCAGTTTGGAAAGAGCTACTGCTAGCAACTATTGGAGAGCAGTTTACAGGTTGTTGTGCAGCAGGTAATGATTGAGACATTTCTCTATCGTTTCTTTTCACCATATTTGCTTCTCTTCTAAGTGTGAATATCTGATAAAAGTGGCTGTTACAGTGACAGTGAATATCCTGTTAGGAATTGTCTTTCACTGGCTATCACTCCATGAAAAAGAACGGCATTTCTCAAGTTTACAGAGCAGTTCAGAAATAACCTTTTAAATGGTCTCTCATACCTTTTATTCACTGATAGGGTTGTCTTTGGGTCACTTCAAGCATATATATGAATTCTGCTGCCTACAAAGGTGGTTCTTGCCCTTGGCCATGTGCTCCTTACCCCACCTTTGTGTTATTGACCTTTTCCTTGGGATGCACAGAGCAGCTGTGCTCTGGAGCTCACAGCTGGAGCAGCCACTGCAGCACTGACTTACCAGCACTGGCAGCAGCAGCAGCCTGACTGGGGCTTTATTAATTTCATTAATTTTGCTTTCTTTTTCTCTGTTGCTGCCTTGACGAAATGTAAAGGAAAAAGAGAGCAAAGTCTGGAAAAGCCTGGTGTCTGATCTCCACCAGATGCTGTTCCTGGGGTTTTAGTTGTTTCACCCTCATCCTCCCATTTCTGGTTGTAGTCATCACTGTAGGTAAATTTCTTTAGTAGTTTGTATTGCTGACCTTACTTCTAATCAAGTCTAAGAGTGCTAATAGTAAAGATGAATAATCCTATGGCACTTCATTAAAAACACCATGAGGTAATATTTCCAATAACTTCTAAACACAGAGTTTCTTTCTGGTAACTACTTTGTCTGGTTTGAACATTGGTATTTTCCTCACTGGAGATTGCTCTTTTTTTTTCACATATTTTTTTTTTTTTCCAGCTTTTGGGCACTGTTTCATAGTACATAAGTAGGAAATCAGACATGTCTCACTTTTAAAGTATTCCTTAATAGTTCTTCCCCTTCTGTGCAGATGATGAAGTAATAGGGGTTAGTGTCAGTGTTCGTGCCCGTGAAGATGTTGTGCAAGTCTGGAACATGAATTCCTCTTCAGCAAGTGAAGCAAAAGTTTTAGAAAAGATTCATAAACTTCTCCCACACACATCTTTTAAAACAGTCTTTTATAAATGTAAGTATTTTGTACTGTTCATTTCTACCTTCTAGAAAAACAAGATGCTGGTAGGGTATTTCTATGGGAATATCCTGCCTGATTCATCATTAATCACTCAGGAATGTAGCATCTGTCATTGCATTAAAATTATGTCCCTTCAATGTAGAAGTTAGCTATCATTCAAAAGATATTTTTAATTTCATTGTACAATCTGTTTTGTTTCATGTTTAATGTGCCTGATTCACAAAACAAATTAAACAAATCTCTTAATAACTCTCAGTGCTGCATACTGTCCAATTTAAGTATTAATTTAGAGGAACCATTTGCAATCAGGATTTTAAGGGATGTCATATTTTAGGCTCCCTATAAATGCATTATCAAACAGTGTATTCTGAAAGATCCCTTGTTGGCACATTGTGTTCTCCCTTGACTGATTTATATATTTTTATCTTGTCTTCTTTTAATCTTTTCAACTCCTTGACAGAGTTTACATGTTCTTCTATTCCTTTTTTTTCTTTCTCTCTTCCCTAGCCCACAGAGAGCATCATGCTTTTGAAGGCTGATGTGGAAAGCATTGAGTGCATTGTATGCCAAGATCATTGGTTGTTATTTGGTGTTTGAGCTGGTCTGGACAAGGAGGAGGATGGTGGAAGTCCTGCAGAAGCGCTGCATGGTGTTGGCCCTCTTCAGTTTCTGACATTTCAAACTGGCCTATTGCTACTGAAAATGAAAAAAAAAACCCCAAACAGTTGCCTTGACCACTAAATATGTGATTCGTTGCTTCATGCTGAGTTGGTGTTTTTAGTTCTTAATTGTGTCTTTAAAAAAAAAAATATCTTGCCCACTTGTTTGATCAACTTGATTATATTTGTTCTCATTTCTTTAAGATAGTTGGCTTTTTCTTCTGTGCTTTACTTAGCAAAAAGCAGACATGCAGAGATGTTATGCTGCTTTTCCAAGATGTGCTGGACATAGAGGAATCCTGGCTTGGGAAAATGTGTTTTCAATTTTCACTTTGAGACATTCCTATCATTTTATAATTTACTCACTGGTTTTGTCCCAAGAGAGAAAGAAATTGCACTGCATTTATTCTAATGTACCAGTGTAATCTGGTCTTGCACTGACAATAGCACAAACTGTAAATTCAGATAGAAAAGGGTACCTTAAATAAGCAATTAAAGAGAACACATTTATATTGGGACTAACCCTGTGTAGGATGATGTTAACGTCTTTTAATTGCATTGATTTCAAAAGAGCCCTTGTTCAGGTTAGAATCAGAAATTTCTCAGTAGGAAACCTGCCAACTCAACACCTCTTATTTAAGGGTGATAGGGTGTTTATGGTTTTATATTGTATGCTTTTATGGTGCCTTTCTGTACTTCCATGAAAAAGTGTTATGAATAATTCCTAATGAATTGTACAAACTGGATCCATCCCTCTCACTTCCATGTCTGCACCCATTAGGTCAGTGTCAGAATTGCTGCTGACTTCAGTGCAAAGGAAGACATCCCACTGTCTGTAGTTTCAAGCCCTCAAAACTTAATTTTTAAAATAAACAAAAAACACAGAGAAAAAAATTGTGTTGCAGCTTGAACAGGAATATAAACAGTGTTAACCTTTAACTGTTTGTCTATATTAACTATTTGAGGTGTTTTAATGTATTACCAAAGATTGATGTGGTTCCTTTTACAAGAAGCTGCAAGGTAGAGATTAACATATCCTCTGCTGAGCACTTCTTCATCCTTTAGAGGTTTTTGTCTGGCAGCTCTTCAAATTGCACTGATTTCCACATCTTTAGTATATTAAGAGGCAGCCATAAAAATCAAATAAATTTAAAAATAAGTATCACACATTTGAGATTTTTGTTTTTACAACTTTATCTTGTACTTACAACTTTAACTTGTATTTATGGATCAAAACTGTGTAGTTAATGAGCATTATTAATTAAACATATTTTCTAAAATCCAAGTGTCTTGCTTCTGTAATCGCTTTCTGGGATGAAATGTTACTAGTCCTGCTTTTTCAAACCTGTGTATTTTACATTAAAACTTACTTTCTTAAAAGCTGTCTGTTTTGTTCTTAGATTAAATTTTTTTTCAGTGAAGAAGTGTGAAGTACCAGTGGATACTTGCAGGGATGTACCTGGACAGCCTCCAGGCCTGTGTGATGGAGGGGAAAAGTGACTTCAGAGAAGTGAGGGTTAGAACACAGTGAGGAGAAATATTTTCAACTACTTGATGAGCAAGATTTCTCACTTGAAATATTTCCCTGTCTTTGGAGGAAATGTAAGTGGAATACTAATGGAGAATTAATCATGCACCTCTCCCTCTGCTTCCTTTTACTTTTGGAAACAAGCCACAGCCTCTTATTTCTTCCCCAGGTTTGTTTTCAGGATGGATGGTGTTGATTCAGGTAGAGTTGGGGCTGCTGGCAGAAGGGATTGATCTGGTGATGTCACTGGAACTTTCCAGTTTAAGATATTGCTTTATTGTCCATCTGCAGGCAAATATTTTGATGTTATTGCCTTGTGTGCCTCTTTAATATTAAAGACCTCTCTGCTTCAGCATTGGGGAGACACCATTCTAGCTGTAGGGTAGGGTAGCTGCAGGTTGAATATCAAGGTCCATATTTCAAATTCTTGTAAATTTTTCATTCTAAGTTCCTAGTCTATAGAATCAGGGATTTAATTTTTTTCCACATGCCTTAATTCTGATAGTAGTTATTAGTGTTACTTAGAATAAGGGTTGATGGATATCTTCTCAACTAAAATTCAATATCTCTTATGCCACAATCCAGGATTTGGCTTGGATGAAACTGAGCAGTGCAAGTTCACAGGAACATGAAAAATTGCATATTGGAATTTTGCAACCATTGATTTTAAGACTTAGTAAAATTTCTGAACTTTCCTTTCATCCCTACATCTGTAGGGATGTATTTTTGCCGAATGATGTTGAACAGTTAATTTTTATACTCTTTTAAATATTCATTATTTTCACCTGGAGATTTGCTTTATTGAACTTGATTAAATGAGCCCCCTAGTACTTCAAAATCCTCTAAATTGTTTAAATGGATATCAGAGAAGTGCCTACAACTTCCTATCAAAATTAATTTCTGCTGGCATTTCAATGTAAAATTAAAACATTTAACTTCTATGGTGACAGACTGCAAAGAAACTCCAGACTAGCTGAATGAAAGAAACCTGCTTCCCTCTTGGGGTGGAAACAAGCCCTGGCTGATCCCTGAATGGTGCCCTCGGGCACTATCCAGAAAGGCTGAAGCTTTTTCTGTAACTGGAGCACTTGTCACTTTTATCCAGGCTGTTTTGTGAATTTTGTGGAAACTTCATATCCTTGATACACCTGGGAAGCCAGGTGAGATGAGAGCTAAGAGGAGAGTTCTGGTTGTGTTTAGAAGTGTTTGTAGCACCTTGTAAAAGTGCTCAGTGCATCCTGAGTGCTGGGGAAAGCTTGGATGCTCCTTGGTGGTAGGTGGAGGGTGGTGTGGAGCTGAAGGGGCACTGCTTGGGCAGTGCATGGACTGCCCAGAGCAAGGAAAGGGATGCAGCCCGGGGGAGCACAGGGGAAGAGGAGATGCTGGCTAGGCTGTGGTTGAAGCCACCTGGGCTTCAGAAGGGTTGAAGCCACCTGGGCTTCACCTGGAGCCAGGAAGGAGAGCTGTGGATTGGTGAAAGGAATGGACAATCCTTCTGACTGTTACCCTTATGCTGGTCTGCACCTTCCCAGGGCTGAAGACAGCCACTGGCAGCAGGTGGGGGCCCAGCTCTGATGCTCCCCCTACCTTTGTGGCCATCATTAATTGCTCTCTGGGGCTCTCCAGGCTGCAACACAATGGCTGCTGGAAGGATTAGTTGGGAATTTCACTTAACAGGGATGAAGGGATGTCTTCTGGGGCTGGCTAATTAACAGGATTTTACTCTAGTAATTAAATAGCAGTTTGTTGAACACAACTTAGTTGATGAAATCTTTGGAAAACATAACAATTAGCAGGCAAGGAGCACAGCTTTGCCTCAAAAGCCTGTCCCCAACCAGTTGCTGGCTTAGTTTTAACCTTACTTTCCCCAGCAGAGACAGTATTGACTATTAATTTATTTGGGTTTGCTGCTGTTGTTGGACAGCTTGTTCACCCTCTGCTGTCACAGCCGCTGGTTCCTCTAGGGCTTTATCTCAGCTGAAGGGGTTTGAGATGTGGCACATGTTGCTCTCTCTGGCACTGCCTTCTTAAAAGCCAGCGCTGGAAGACAGCAGTGTTTTGCTGCCAGACAAAAGAATATTTTTATTTTTATATTCTTTCTATGGCAGATTAACTATAGAGGGGATGAAATCAAAGAGTGTCTTAAAACATAAACCTGACAGAGGGAAATTATTGATCCCACACAGCTTATATAAACCCTCTCATCTGCACGCACACATGGAAGAGGGAGGTGCCTTCAGCTGGAAATTGTTCCTGTCTTCATCTCTCTGCTTCTCCCTGTCTTGTAATGATTCTCTTAGGACAATAAGGATGAAGAAATTAGATTAGACAAACAGTGGGAGATTCCACAGTTTAATATAAAAGCCACCTCCAATCTTTGCTACACTTTGACAGCTCTCAATTTCTAAATTTGACAAGGTAATGAACACTGGATTATTTCTGAAGCCATGTGTACCACAGCGCAGGGGAATGGGGGCTGCGCTCTGCACGGGGACTACCCACCCCAGCACCTTCCTCTCACCCACGATACAAAATCTCCTCCCTGGGAGGGCAGTGGTGTGTGCAGGAGCCAGGGTTGGGAGCTGTGGTGTTTGTGCAGGGCTCTGCAGGATGCTCCCGTGCCAGGAGACAAGTGGACCTGCCTCAGGTGCATGTGTCATCTGCAAGAAGCTGTGCAGCAGCTTTTGACTTCCCCGTGTTTTGCTTGGCTGGGCAGTACATTGTGTCCTTCCATTCTCCCCGAGGCTGTGCAGACAGTGGAATGGGCTGGCCGAGCCAGCCAAGCTAAATACAGCAGGAGACATCCCGTGGGTACCTCCCAGGCACAGCATTCCTGGAGTGGGAGGGTGGGCATCCATGAACCTGCATGGCTCTGGAGTCCAGCCTGGCGCTCTGTCCTACTCAAGGGGCAGGAAAAAGGGCTTTAAATGTGGTGGAGAAACTACCAGCTGTTGGGAACAACGTCAGGGGAAGTGCAGCGGTTCTGGAGCAGTCCTGGGGTGTTCCTGCACAGTGGTGAGGCCAGGAGCAGAGTTTCAGCTTTTACTGCTCCCTCTCCAAATTACCCACTGCAAGCCCAGTGCCTGTGATGTGCTCTGTATCATGGGGGAACTGGGAGCATTCCATCAGCACTGAGGGTCCATAAATAAACAAGCACATGGGAGCAGGCTGGAAGAGAAGTAGGCATCATTCATCATACGAGGGGGCCTGGAGTATGTTCAGCTCATAATGTGTAACGGAGTTATGAACAGGCATGGGATGGATCCCCTTCTTTTTGGATCATGATTCTGTGTAATAAACATGCAAGACAATTTGTATAAAATAGTGAGGATTCTTTCCTAGAGAAGTCATTTAAAGCTAAATTTGCACATCAGTGAACAGCTCAGAGGAATGTTTTGTAGTTACATTTCCATACAAGTGTGCAAAGAGAAAACAACCCAGTCAGCAAGTGATGGATGGTGCATGTAATCCTGTGCCATGATGTGCCCTCCCTGGGTAATCATATTTCATGGCCTCCCACCAGAGGAGCACCCATCTTGGCACCCCTGCCTCCCAGCTGGAGCTGTCACAGCTGTGGGGTGGATCATATTGTAAATCCCATCAAAGGTAGAAGGGATTTTTGCTGCATGTCTCTGGTCATGAAATAGGGGGTTAGAGTAGGAAAATCCTGACCCAAATGCATTAGCACTGCTGGCTCTTAGCAACCTTTCAAAATAATATTTGCCTGTGAAAGGAAAGGATGGCCTGCCAGGTTAACTGGGAAATGATCCTGCATTGTTACACAGGCATGGTCTTCACAGAAAGCTTGATGGGGCTTTTTTTTCACTTTGCAATAATTTTAGGGAGACTTTTTTTGGGTTTTTGTGTTCAGTATTTTCCAGCCAGCTTGTTAATCACTCCCTACATCTACACCCTGCAGCAGCAGCAGTGCCCCTCTTCTGGCTTTGTGTCTAACACTCTTGCTGTGACTTTGTGGTGGGGGTTAGCTAGTGACTTTCCTGGAATTTCTTCCAGCAGAACGCCTGACCAAAGGAGCACAGGGCAGCCCCTCTCCATATTTTTAGAAGCAATCAGGGTAAAGTTTCTCTCTCTGGAGTCAAACTAACTACAAAAGTGATGTGAGCATCTTCATTGCCCTCATCTCCATCCTTCTTGCTTCTTAGAAAAGAAGTTATCTCTGCTGATCGTTCTCCATCCTTGAGCTTCCTTGGAAGGCTTGTAAGTTTCTAAAGTTTTTAGGTACTTACCAAAAACTCACATTTAATCTTTTCAGGCTTTTTGGGTCTGATTTTTGGGGTTTTTTTAGTTTTTTGGGGGGGTGGTTTTGTGAGTTTATAAATTTAAGGCCTCAACAGCTCAACAAGAAACCACCTGCAAAGAGCTGAAAGCAAGTGGCTGTCCTGTGAAAGGCTGGCACTGGAGCTGCCATGAGATGGCACTGCGACACCAGGCATGGAACTGAGCTGCTCCATCCCGGCGGGGTGTGTAGGGAAGTACCTTCCTGCAGGGAGAAAAAAATGCCAAGGAAGAGAAAGGACTTATGTAAGGATAATTCTGCTATTAGTCAGGAGGAGCTGTCATGGAGCCGTGTCTGGACTGGACTTTTCCTGCTTATACAAAGCACATAATGCTGTAGGAATTCATGTATAAACAGTGCAAATAAGAGGGGAGGGTGGTTAAATTATGAACAGCAGTAAGGAAGTAGATTTTCTTTGACTATTGTTGGCAAATTCAGAATGTCTTTGATTTTTGGGGGGATTGTGAACACAACTGCGTGCTAAAAATAGTCATGTTATAACCTTTTTCTGGACTTGTGTGTTTCTCCCTTTCTTTGAGCATACAAAAAGTTTAAAACAAGCTGTAGGAACAGCGAGAAGCTGTCATGGCTGGGCAGGTTTGCAGTTGGAGCAGGGCTGGTTGTGCTACCTGGGTGTTTCTCCCTAGGGATGAGATTTCTTCCCAAGGCTCTGAACTCCTGGTAGGACATAGAAAAAGTACTTTATGTCTATAGTGGGGAAAAGCAGCATGCTCCTTACAAAGGGTCAGGCAGCACTGGTGGTGTCAGGTGACATCTCTGACACCATAAATGAAACACTCTTGAAAAAAGGTTTTGCCAACCATTTTGCTCAAAGCCAGGCAGAAAGCATGGGATGGAGCATGCTACAAGTTCTAATTAATTGTAATTAGGAGTACTTCAAAATGGAGGGAGCCTCTACATGCTATGAGTGGCTTCTCCCCTCTCTTGAGCTAAATGGAGTATCTGCCTTTCCCTCTCTTCTCACCTAGGAATCATTTTGGTGTTCAGAAGCTCTTTTGGTGCTCAGACAGGCCCTTGTCCAGGCCTGGCTCTTGGAAAGTGAAAACAGCTCATCAAATGAATTTCTGCACTCAGAAGGTAAGAGTGGGCTGCATCTCCATGGCTTTCCTATGGTGCTGACCAGGTCAGAAGCAATTCTGAAGGAAAGGGCAAAGCCCATCCAGGAGAGTGGGCTGGGGGTGGTGTTTTCTGTTTCCTGCCCCACAGTACGTGGAGGGATTGGTAACTGGGACCAGCAGTGGGATTTTTTCCTTGCTCATGTGTTAAACCACCCTTGGGACCTGCGTTTTCCTGTGTCCCGAGAGGAAAAGAGCTTTGGTAAGGAGCAGTCTGGTATTGGAGCCAGCTTGTCACCAGAGAAGCTCTTCCAGGGCTGTAACAGGTTGCAGAAATCCACCTGAGCTCAGAGACTTCACCACTGCCTTTGCTGATTGAGGTCTGCTTTTCCCAAGGCACCATGATCTGTGTTATCCCTGCCCATTACATTTAAAAAAAAAAAAAAACAAAAAAGCAGTCGCGTTCTTGACCCACATTTCTCCGAGGCTCCTTTTTTTCTTCCCTATTTTCATCCTCAATATCTGTATTTCAGTCCAGACAAGGAGCAGAGACAGGTCATGTCTCCTTCCCGTGCGGCTCTGAGCCCAGCAGGCATTCACTCCTCCCGGCACTGCCGTACTTGGGGTTTGGCTTTTTTTCTCCAAATGCACAAAACTTAGTTTTTAAGGGTGTTTTTTAAATGGGACTTTGGGGAATAATTACCCTTTATGCTACTTCAAAGAAGTCCCCAGCACAATTAGCTGTTCTCTCAGAGGACTGTGCCAGTTAGGAAAATATGCTGGCTTAAGCATCTTGTGAGTAATACAGACTTTGAGTGATGGTACTTAGTACAAATGGGCCAATGATCACATTCCTGAGTCTCCTAAATCCATTCAGGAGATTTTTGCACCAATTGCTGCCTATCCATCAAAATAAGATGCCAATAAGTAAAGCATTACAACGCTTTCAGAGGGGAGTGTGCAGAGTAAAGTAGGGGAATTCTGCCCCCAAATGGATATTCAATCTTATGACAAGGATTGTGTATTTAAAAAAAGGGGAATGCCTTGGCTCCTGGCCATCCTGTGATCCTAGGGATAATGCTTTATCTCCGTTATCTTTCAGCTGCTTTCCTGCCTCTGCCACATGTGGATGTTGAAACGACATTAACAGTCAATCCTAATAGTAAACCATTTTTAAGAGAACATGTTTTTTGCTGGTTATATACTGAGCTCTTGAGTTCACATTTCCCAGCTTTTTTTCCATGATTCCAAGAGTGCAGCAGGTACCCCTCATATTTTTACTACATCTCCAAGTATTTTTAAGGGGAAGCCAAGCCTCTCGGCTGTCTGACCCTAGGATGTGGTGTTTTAAGGACCCAGTTTGCTGCAGTGAAGCCTGCAGGAGCTGGCAGCACCACGGTGACCAGTCATGGGGTTGGGATGCACCTGTGGGGAGCAATTGGTGCAGGCAAGAGACTTCACAGTAAAGCTGTCTGCATGTACCTGGAAGAACTGATCCAGAAGCTGGCATGGGGACTTTTGGCTGCTGTGGTCATCCCATGGAGGAGCTTATACTGCTGTGCAAAGGACAAGTTTTGAAGGGTCACCAAAAGAACAGTCTGACATGGTGAGAGGGCCAGGCTCCCTTAGGTGCCAATGGCAGGGAGGTCACAGTCCATGGTCGCAGGAATGTCTGAGGAACACCAGAATCAAAGCCCACTATGCTTTTGAATGGGAGGGCCTGACTATTTCCATCCCAATCAGCCCTGTCCCTGCTGCCTCACCCACACTGGTGTGTATGGGTTTGTGTTTAAACCATTACAAATGCAAATGATCCTTCTCAATTGCAAAAGCCTGTTCAAACTGGCATCTTTGAAGGAAACTCTGAAAGAGCTCCTGGCACAGCTCTTCTTCAAATATTTGGAAGCTTTACTAAGTCTCCTGTAACAAAGGCAGGTGCAACCTCCTGGTCTTCGCCACCCTCCCTCCTGTGAAGCTGAGCTCTCTGCCAGAGTATATCGAGAGAATGTCACAGCTTGAATGGGGACTGTGTGACACGAGGGGTGGAAAGGGATGGAGATGCCACCTGGGACAACAGCAAGGCTGTGGTGGCTGCACTGCAGCCCATCTCCAGGTGCCCTACTTGCGTGTAGCTGCTGCAGAGAGGCACCTTGGGGAACACCTTCCTTGTTTCAGTATCCAGGTTCTCCTCCTTATTTTCCTGCTTTGTCCTGCTACATTGGCCTGAACTTTGTTTCCCTATTCTCTGCCTGTTTCCCTATTCTATTCTACAGGCTCTCTCTGCACCGAAGATGCCCTGGGGCACTGAGCTGCGGTCCAGCTGCCCCCCTCACTGACAATGGCCAGGCATTCCTGATGAAAGGATGGGCATGAGCCATTTAGAGAGCCTGTCCCCTGCCTGATTGGAGCAGGTGAAAGTGAAAAGAATGATTAAATAAACAAGGTGGCCACTGCACACCCTCCCTCCAACAGTACTTCCAAAGCACTGAAATGTCCTATTTCAGATTTGATATCTGCTATCAATTGAGATTGAAGGCATTGATCCAGGCTGATTGCTGGGGATAATCAGTAAGTGGAGGGGTAATTGACTGTCATGTCTCTATCGATTGGGCACCACAGTTCACAGCAGCCAACATTATTTTCAAGCACTTTGCAGCATCTCCTTTAATAAAGAAATACAGACTTTAAGTAACAGTGATTTATGTGTGCTGCCATTTAGAGGGTGAGTGAGGATATTCTTAGCCAACATGTCCTTGCCTTAAACAAACTGAAAGGTGTCACCAGGAGAGTGCTGGAGCAGGAAAGCATGGATTTTGGTTTGCATGTGTGTCACTGTGAGCCAACACCCTGCTGTGGGACCATCACATCTTGCTGCTTGGCTGCAGCAGATACTAACAGAGGGCCTCTGAGACAGCAAAGGCACTGCACATGGGCCAGGAGAGTGCGACCTCCTCTCTAGGTTGTTTGAAATGTAAAAGCAACAAATATTTTATACCATGTGTTCTACCAGGGCTTGTTAGCAATGGATCCAGAAAAACTGTCCTGGGAGAAGAACAAATTGGGAAACATCCCAAATTGCTGCAATCAAATCCACAAAAAGCTCGTATAAAATTTTACATATAATCAAAAGGATGGAAAAATGACCTTATTCCCTGCTATGCACTTCAGATTAATATAGACAAACATTATTCAATCCTAATACTTATGGTGACCATGAAACCTCTTTTTGTACTCACCAGGAACCAGGCAGATAAAATACCTTTCCTCCTGGAGGAGAGACTGGGTTAGTAGACTGCAAACAGTGTCTGCTGTTGGTTTTTAACAATCTGTATTACCTGACTTTGCTGCCCCTCATCTGCAAGCTCTTTTGGGTAGGGACTGCTCCCTGTGGACAGTGGTGAGTGGGATCGAGTTATTCAGTGAATTGTTGTACCTAAATACCTTAGTGAACTTGGCTTTGGACTGGGTTCAGGGATTGAAAGTTCCAATTTTGAATCCACAAAACCCAGAACTGGTTACAGTCCAATTACAGCTAAAGAAAAGCAGGCTCCAGAGTTACTGAACATGCTGGTTTCCCACCTGAACATTGTTTACAGGCAGATTTGGAGGCTTTTTTTTGTGTTTGTCTCAGATTTCCCAATGTCTGGCAGCCTGTTGGGAGCTGCCAGATGTCCAGAGACGCTGACCTCGCCTGCTAAGCATGCACAAGCTCTTTCACTGCAGGCTCAAAGCAAGCCCAGTGCCTCCAGCACCACAGGCTTGGCCATGCACGTGGTGTCTGGCCCTTTGAAGAGTGTGGAGGAAGCCCAGGAGATGCCAGGGATACTGTCTACAGCACATCCCAGCAGCACAGCCAGCTTCAGTTGCTGTGATGCATCCTGAAGTCCTTGTCCCAGTGGGCAGCACTATTTGTTCTAGTCCTTTGAGATTCAGGAGCAATAGAGTGGTGGGAAAACATGCAGGGAGAAGCCTGTGGACTTTGTGAATGTATGTAAAGCATGAAGGCAACTCTGGCAGATCTGTGTCAGTGTGTAGCTGCTGTTCCTCGAGCACTTGCTCTAAGCCCCAAAATTAGCTTTTTCCTTACAAACGGGACTTAATGAGTTACCCTTGACTTTACCCAGATTTCTCATTAATTTCCTTCCCAGCTTTCAGGTGGTCAAACCCCATTTCAGTGAGTTTTGGGTGCTTCTCACCCACCACAGTTGCTGAGTCGAGCTGTTCCTCACCTTGGGTTTCGATCAGTTAAACAGCTCAGCCCAATCTGCTTTTGGTTTGCTTTGTCTTGACTTTTTGGTGCTGCTGGTGAATCGAAACACCCATCTCTCATGTCGAGGGCAGGGCTGACTGGGGAAGTCACTGAAGCCACTGAAAATTTCACAGTGACAGGTGGCAGCCCTGCGGGCATGGCTCATGAGTCAGCCATGCCGCGGGGCAGCGAGGGCGCCTGAAGAGGTTTCTCATCCCACCCAAGTTTCCTTTCCTGGGAAGCAGGGTGGCTGTGCTGGGCTGTGTGGGCTGTGTGAGCTCCCAGAGAGTCAAACCCAAACTGAGCTGACGGAATTGCTGTAGCCTCAAGCACCCCAGCAAAAACCTCCTGTGCTGGAGGCATAAACTGCTGATTACACAGAGCTGGCTGGCCCTGTGTCACAGTCGAGGTGCTGGCTCAGACCATGGTTAAATGTGCAAGAGAAACAGAAAAAATGCTGTGCTGGATGGGGTCAATGCATCAGTCACTTCAGAGAGAGGTAAAACCTACAAACAGCAGCCATGTGTTGCTTACTCCCCCTCAATTTTTTCTGTTAATCCCAACAATCCTGTATGGGTGGGTTTATGGAAGTGTAAGACTGGGATCCCCTCCGACCCCTCTTAAAATAACTTGTGTGAGAGCCTACCACACATGCTTTTAGTGAGCAACTGCACTCTTTCTATTGCATCTGCTGAAGAGGGGATGATGAGAAGGAGAAAGAGGAAGGTTGTGTGAACCAGCAGTTAATACTGAAGGACAAAAAATTTGAAGGTTTAGTGTCACAGCATTAATTTACACAAAATAAGAAGCATCTCTCCTTATTGAGTGTATATATTGCAGGAATATACGACAGGACAAGCAGGGCAAATGCATGCCACAGTGAAACAAGAGTTAAACAACATTAAATCATCCCTGTGATGGATCATTAAGGATGTGGAGTCTAAATGTGTGGTAAAATTACAGCATCGTGCAGATGCTCCTATACCGGTGACTTATTTTACATATTGCAAAGTACAGAGATAATTCCTAGCAGCAAATGCACTCAAAGACCAACCCATCCCACAGTGAATGCACATTTGGATTGTTGGACAAGGTGAATTTTGAGGGCTGAGGGAGACTGAGTTGAGCTGCTGCTGCCTGGGATTACAGCTGCCTTCAGCTGGAAATGACTTGTCCCACTGCAGCCTTCCCACTTCAGACCAGCCATGGGTACAGCAGGGATAGATCATGAAGGAGTGAGAAGGGTTAAATAAACAACAGAGCCAGGACTAAATAGGTAAATTCTGAGGATTTATCTTTTTTAACATGCATATATATTGTGAAAAAATTTAAGGCAACATTCTTCCTGCTAATTAGTATTTCCTCAGCACTGCGAAAACTACAGCTGTAGGAAGAATTCAGGAAAAGTAATCAGCAGCACAATTAAGCAATCTGCCATAATGACAGAACACAACTTTAGGGGTAGAATAATCAGAAACATATATATTTCTCCTTCTTGATTTTCATTTCCCACCCAATGATTTGCCTTTGCATGGTGTATATAAAGCAATGCCTGATAGAAATGCCCGTATTTTCTCTGCTACAGCTTGTCCACCTTGCTGCAGTGAGGATGCCCATGTTAATTCCTGCCAATCACTTACAACTAATGTTTTTCTTACTGTAATTTTTCAGAACCAAATGTTTGATCCGCTTTAATCCTAATTTTGCCACCCTGTCTCATATAAACTCCTTTCACTTCTTTAAGCTAGAGGGTTCAGCTCCTTTAAGTGGAAGGTATCCAGACGAGAAATCCTGAAGCTGAGGTCCCTTTTTTCCCCTGCCAGCCATCCCACCCAAGGCAGCAGAGCAGGGAGATGCTTCACACTGTGTTTGTTCAACCTCCATCTCTGCTCAGGAGAGGAAAACGCCTACACCTGTGAGCAGACAGTGAGGGGAATGGGCCTGACCTCCTCCATCTGCACAAGCTGTTTTCCCAGAGCTCCCTCAGGCTATAGGAGCCCAAAAGGAAGGTAAGTTCCCTCCAAGGAGGTGGTTTGGAAGGGAGAAGGGAAATATGGCCCTTGAGAAGGGGCTCCCATGCGTTTCAGCTCTCTGCCAGTCATGGACCAAGGCAGGCTGGAATGAAGCCACAGGAGGGAGGGATGCTTGTGTGTTGCTGTGGGGAGGTAGGTGTTCTCCTTGGGCTCTGCTCAGGGGATTTACTGGCTGCTGGGAGGGGGTTCTCATGAAAAACTAGGAGAGAAGCAGTTTTGGTGGAGCCAGGAGTGATGTGTGGGCTGTTGTTGGCCACAGTCATTAGCAGTGGGACTTGGTGAGTTTTGTGGTGGTATTTCCCAGAAGCTGGTGATGTTGTCACTGGAGAAGGCCACCAGCCTTTGCCTGGGAGGTGGCAGCACTGCAGTGGTGCTGCAGGATCCTTCCAGGATGGTGGCACAGGTGGGATTGCTGCTGAAGGTGTCTGGATGGGGCTCTCAACATGTGCTCTGTTCAGCTGGGGTGTGTTGGTGCCCTGTGTTATCCTCCCACAATCATGGATTGCCTCCTGCTTGTTCCCAGATGGAGCTTTTGCTTATTATTCCCCTGTATGGAAAGAGTTGGCTGGTCCTGGAGGTTCTTAGAAGTGACTCAAGTTTGTAACCTCTGGTATGGGGTAAGGCCTCAGGTGTTTTGATTTTACATGTGGCTGCTAAAAACTTAGCTTCCATCAGAAATAAACTAGGAAGTGTAAATGTTACATTGAGGAATCTTTATAAATGCAATTCTCTGGTTTGCATCCTACATAACCTAATGAAATGACAACTGTGAAGTTATATATTTCAAGAATTAAATTTTCGTAATGGGATAAGTGTAGCTGGAAGCCCAGCACTTTTATAACCTGAAAAACTTTTATTTTTGCCTTAAGGGATAAGCTTGAGATAAAAGCTTAAAGAAACACTTAACACTGAGGAGCCCAACACCTCCTCATGAGCATAAAGATGTGAGTTCCACCTGCTTCAGGCACTAATGAAAAACCTTGATGCCACTTAAATCAGTTTCTGGTATTTGTCTTAGTATAGCAAAAGATAGGGTATCCTGGTGCCCAAATTCTTATGTAACTAAAGCTGGTGAAAAGCCACATTACCATGACCCCTTCCAGAGCTCTCGGATCAGAGCTGATACTATTCTGCATGTTCCCTTTTCATCTGGGACACTGGCTTGCAAACAAACACACACAGACACAGAGCTGTTCCTCCTTTTCCTGTGTGCCCACGTTAGTGGAAATCATTGGGACCACCAGGTCCAGGGAGCAGAGATGTGTCTATAAAACTCATTCACAAAATCCTAAACCATGGAGGAATGCTGGGTTAATTTTTCACTTGAGTATCAGCTGAAAGTAACGTAAACCCCAAATTAATGCAGACAATGCCTAGTCTGGTCTGCAGGCCCTCTGTATTTTTGAATTTTTTTCTACTAAAACTCAATAAAAACATGGGGGTGGAAGGTGCTGCTGGGAATTTGCTTTTTGTTCTGCTTAAGTGCTGTATTTCTCAGCAGTCTTCAAGTTGCTCAGCATGAAGATATTGTTACATTAGAGCTACTGTGGGTTTAACACAATTCAGAATTTGCAGGCAAATGGATGTATTGTGTTGGGGCTTCTCCACAAAGGACTGTGAAACTACAAATTACAACCCAGCAGCATTCTCTTATCTGGATTTTTTTCCCCCCATGTGCATGTGAGTCCTCCTCTGTTCACAAGCAAAGGTGTAAAGGAGAAACCCAAGTGAGAAAAAGAGACATAGGCCTGAAGTCAGAAGGGACCCTGACACTGGAGATCCTGCCCATATCCATGGACATCCTTTCCATTGGCAGAGGATGTGATGCCTCTGGATTTAGTGTTTTTGTGATTGCCTGAGAACTTTGTTTCTGGAATTCTCCCTAGAAAACTCTGGCAGATGGGATAATAGTCAACACATCCACTTAATGCTTCTCTGACAAGGAGGAAGAAGGGGGCTACTGATTCTCTTGGATTGTTAAATATGGAAGTGAAATACAGGATCCACCCATTTTATGTTCTCAGCTGTTCTTCATCCTCGTTCTTCCTCTTTGAAGGGAATGAAAACCCCCCAGCAGGTCCCTGAGGGAGAGGTAGGAGGCACTTACACTCTGCAGACATTTCAGACAAGGCTTTAGTAGCTCTTGCTAGTCCTGGGCAGGTTTTGCTGACCTTGTCCCAGTTACAGAGCCAAGGCCAGGTCATGTACCAGAGCCCTGTGCCACAAGCATGGACACCTGGCTTGGGGACAACACTGGAACAACCAAGTCTGTCTGGGTAGAGATGCTGCACCATAGAGAGATGAGTTCTTTGCTTTCATTCTTCAAAGCAAAGGGCCATGTTAGCTGATTTGAGTGATACTCTGCACACCTGCTAGCCAGTAATAGGCTGGATACTCAATGACCCCACCATAATGTTGTTATATTTATTTGCTTCCTTTCAAATGGCTGTTCTTATGAAGGATGCTGACAAATGGGACCTAAACTCGTGCATTTAGTGGGCCAGGAAATAAATACATCAGAGAGACAGTACTTCTTTGGACTCTTCTGAGACTTGGGAGTGGCTGGCCACTCTGTTTGCTGGTTCAGTTTAAGCAGCAGAAATGTCCATGTGTTCTGTCAAAGCACTTTACTTGTGACAGGCAAAGTGCTGCCCTGACTTGGAAAACCATTCAGAGCAAATAAATGCATTAATTCAATGTGGAGTATCTTATATTTGATACACACCACTTCCTAATCACTTTACTGAACATCTGGATTGCCTTGAAATGAAACCAGTCATGGCGTCATCTGCAATTTGGGCATGGGATCCATTTCAGAAGGCTTTTTCTAGGAGAGCACCTCTTGGATCTTGGTATGATTTAGGTTGGGTCCTACAGGTCTAATCCAGAGAAAATACAATTAAGGGATGCTTCACTGCTGAAGGAGGACAGAAAGTAGCACACAGGAGCCAGCTGGGACCTTTGATACTTGTAGTCCAAATTGTAGAATCGTATTAAAAAGTGTAGATGTTTCCAAGGAGCAGGGATTTTTCATATGTCTGAAACAGGGTCTGTGCCCCTTTCTCTTAGGGAAGTATAGTTATTTTCTTGCAGGAGAAATGAGAATAATTCATTCTGACTGTTAGCATGGTACAAGAGGTTGAAGTTACCCCTGTTGTGCTAGTAAAAGTTGCAGAGGAACTCCAAGGGTGCAGAGACACTGCACTGGCTGCTGTGTGTGAGCAAACTCATGAACAAGAGATAACTCACATTGCAACTCAGGCTCAGCTGAGCAACAGCAAGAACTATTTGCAACATCTTTTTGACAACATCAGTTTGTCTCTGAGTTCACGAGAGTGAAAAAAATCTCATTGATTTTTTTTTTCCCCCTTGCGTTGAAATTTTGCACAATTGTTTCTGTTGTTTTGGCAGCCAAAATGATACTGGAATGTTTCACCTTCTTTTTCCAAGTTTTTGAGCTGAGTTGTTCTGTTGAGGTTTGTCACATAAACCATGAGGTTTTACTTCTGCTGCTAGCCAAATTATAATCTTTATATCATAAGCCTTTTGTTGTTTATTTCTTTTTCTTTAAAACTCCAGCTTCTGGAATCATAAGAATGCACAAAAATCTCTACTCCTGCTTTCTGTCATGTGTTTGTTTTCCCTTGAGTTTTTAGCACTGAGAACTGTGGAGAAACTTCTGGGTGTCATCTGAGAGATGAAAAATGGAATTCATTAAAATTTGTTTTGTTTTGTTTTTGTTTGTTTGTTTTGTTTTTTAAATACCACTGGGATAATTTTCGGAAACTATGACTCATGATTTTCAGTGTTTAGATTTGGCAACGCTCTAGTTCTCTGTGCTGCTTCCCCAGGACCAGGAGTGTTGGAAGAAGCCATGTGGGGCTCATCTCCACGGACAATTTCCAGCCCAGAGAGCCAAGGTGTGAATTCCCAGTGCCCCCGTGAGGTTGCACAGATTCCCCATGAGGATACAGAGTTTGCAGTACCTGCCCTTTGGAAGCATTCTCAGGGCATGTCTCTGTAACATCCAGCCCTAGAGCTCACGCCAGCCTGCTCCAGCTCTGGACTGAAGGCAGCAGGGCCATTCTGTGCTTCAGACTGCACTTTCTGTCACGGACACAGCTCTGGGGGGGTATTGAGCACCTCCCACCTGTGCTGGGCTGTGTGGATGTCAAGGGTGGGTGACCTTTGGGTGCTTCAGGTGATGCTGAGCCTCCTCAGGTGCTCAGGGCTGGCTTCTCCTCCCCCTCCTGGCACCCAGCCCCTGTATCTGAAGGGGGAACTGAACTGGTCCATTTTCTGAGCTTGATGGTGATGATTTGAGGCTCTGGAGCTGATCTTTCCATGCAGTAAAAGCAAATGTGCTCAGCAGTATCCAAGGGCGCTTTAGGGAAAGCGGTGACCTCTATGTGACCTCTAGGGGGCTTTGTGGGGCTTGTGTGACTTGGTTTAACTCTGGAACTTGCCTATGGGTTCCCAACCTTCAGATTGCTCTGAGCATGGCTTGGCTCCTTGGAGTTGCAGGGATGAAAAAATTCTTTGGCACCCAGTGGGGAACACACTGGATGAGGATGGGATGTCCTTGAGGGAGCAGTTTGAAGTTCCTTTGGGCTGTCCCCATCAGCTGCAGAGGAAAAAAAAAGAAAATGAACCAGTGGGGTATACCTGGTAAAGGGGGACAAGGGGGAAAAGAAGCCACTTCGGAATTATTCAGCCCCTGGTGACAGAAAAGCTGTGGTAGCTGCAGGATACCCACTGCAGCCAAGGCCAAGTTTGAGCAGCTGCTGGGATAGAACTCAGGAGACAGATATGTTGCTGCTTGAGCAGCTCCTCTGGCCAGGCCAGCTGGGAGGGAAGAAGCTGCTGTGGCTGGAGCCCTCCAGGAAGGGTGCTCTGCCCTGGGAAAACCAGGATGCTGCAGGGTGCACCGGGGTGGAGGAGGGCTGGGAGCAGGCTGAGGTCTCTGCCCCTCAGGAAGCTGTGAGGGACTTGTGTGTTTTCCAAGGCAGCAGAGACAGGATGCTGAGGGGTGGGAGAGAGACAGATTTCCTTCTGCACTGAATAGACTGGGGTGGGGGATGGCGGCTCCAATTTAACCCTTGCCTGTTCCTTTCGTCTCCAAAATGAAATGGTGGCTTAGGAAACCATTCCAAGAAACTGCAAAAATGAGAGGCACAAAAAGTACTGGGTTGTTGGCACCAGGGTGATGCTGTGAGTTTATTATCCCGGTTCTCTCACCCCCAGGCATGTCTCCCTGGCTCTGGTATTCCTTTTTACTTTGAAGTTTGTTTGTTCAGTAGCACTGGCATTGCTATGACCCACATGAACACCAGTGATGCCAAGGGAGAGGCTTACGGGACATTACCTTGCGTCAGGTAGAAGCTGCTCGTGGGAGACAGCTGCAGATTTGGGTGCTGTAACAATTTTTCAGCAGAAGCCTGAAAAGATGGGATTTCGTTTGTCTTTTAGATCAAGGGTGGGGAAAAAAAAATCTTAGGAGTAACTGCTGAAATGGTTCCTGTTCTTGTTCAACAGTGAAAGCTCTTCTGCATCTCTTGTAAAGTCATTAATAGGACAATCTAGAGGAGAAGTGGAAGAAAACCCAATTACCATCACCTCCCACTCCCACCAAACCCTTGGAAATGCAGTGGAAACAGGATCTGCTTGAAGACCTATAGGGCATAAGTACATGAAGCATTTGGGAGAGGTACCTGGAACATGGGAATCCAGAGAAAACTACTTTGTTTACTGCACCAGAGTCTCCCAGAGCTGTGGAGAGTCCACACGGCTGAAAGTTGGCAGCTGGGCTGCAGGTGTGGTGAAAGAGACGTGTTTTCTAAACACACCAAATACTTATTGCTCTGGCCTTTTGTAGATAAAGATCAGCTCTGACTTTAAAAGAAATTGCAGCAGAAGTGCTTGTATCTGGGAGGATGAATACCTGCTTCCAAGTTGAGCTTTGTAGATTGAACTTCATAAACAAATTACTTGATGTGATTAACCGAGTCAGAGGGTTGGAGGAAATGTGCCTCTGACTCTGACAGTATCGGGGTGGAAGCTGTAATGTGTTGGCCAGAGAATTGTCATGGGTAGGAGCAAACAGCCACAAGGTTCTTGGGTGTGAGGTTTTCCATTGAAACAATATCTTCTCTCTGAAAAAAAAAAAAACAAGCAAAAAACCCCACAGCAGAAAAAAAATAAGCCTCCTGAAAGCCCGAATTTTTTCCGAGATTCAAAACACTGTCTTGATTCTGCAGATGTTTGATGTGCAACAACAGCAGAGAGCAGTTGTGAACCAAAAAGAGCTAAGAATTTGTAGGAAAACATCTGGTATCTAGACTGACCAGATGAAGAGTTTTCAGTAGCTCTGAAAACATTTCTGCCCTATGATTGTGTTAATTTCACTAGGAAAAACAGTCTTTGCACTGGTCTCATTCGGTTTTACAAATCTGAAGGTTGGAATACACAGATATTGGCCTACTTGTCCCTATGGAAAAGGTGACTTTAAAAAAACCCCCAATGAAACAAATAAAGCAGGCAAAATTTGAATGTTTTGATGATGACGTAGGCAAAAATATCGCAAAAACAGAATAAAAAACATTTAAAGTCTGAAATGGCGTGGCAGGCAAGACAAGCTGAC
The DNA here is from genome assembly GCA_018697195.1 of Certhia americana. NCBI lineage: Eukaryota > Metazoa > Chordata > Aves > Passeriformes > Certhiidae > Certhia > Certhia americana. The sequence continues at coordinate 17,132,299 of CM031868.1, read as the reverse complement.
CTTCTCAGAGCCTTGTTCAAGAAACAAAAACATTTCCTCATGCCAAGCATGCTCTGCATGAACTGAGTTTGCTCAGTCTCAAGCTGATGACAGTAGCTTTTCCTGCTTTTGACAAAACAAAAAATGCAATGGGGAAGATGGTTCTCTGCTTGGGCAATTTTTTTTCCTTTCTTCCAACTGGGATATCAGGTGCCTGCCTGGTATCTCAGCCCATTCACAAACTGGACAAGGCTGGACAAGCCATTTCACCCAGGATGAAAATCCTACCCCAGCTGGGATGTGCAAGGGTTGAAGGAAATACTGGTTTGTGCTGTTTGGAAATTATTCACTTGGGATAAAAATATATGTTTAAGGAGAGATTTCCACCCTTTCTCAGGTGGGATTAGCTATGCTTTGGTGCTCACAGCAGTTGACAAGGAGGAGACAATGGGAGAACACGATGTGTTGTGTGTTGTCTAAAAGCAGAAGGGTAGGTGGGAACCTTCAGGCAGGTTTCTGCCTGCAGTGCTTCTGGTTTGGTACACCTGGCCCGTGGCAGGCAAACCTGGATTGCCCTGTGTGTCCTCAGGAAGCTGGGCAGCACAGGGCTGAGGTCTCAGCAGCCACCAGTGTCACTGGAGGAGCCACCAGCGTCAGTGTGTGTCCCCCAGGAGCTGACAGCATGGGCAGAGGCAGTGGTGTGTGCAGAAATGCTCTGGAGGTGGGTGTGGGGGAGAGGGAGGGTGGGGAGCTGTGCTGGGATGCCTGGGCTGTGCAGAGAGTGTAAGTTATGGTGGGACTGTGAGTGCAGGTGACATCCCTGCCTCCACTAAGTGCTGTCCATCCCATCTTGTCCAGCCTCCACCCCCAGGCTCCAGCCAAAGTTCCCACCCCATCCAACTGCTCCAATTAGTGCTGTGGGTTTTTTTTCTTTATTTAGAAGGTGGCTCGAGACCTGCTTGTTTTTGAGTCCAGCTCTCTTTAATCTGTCCCTACCATGATTGAGGTTAACAGAGTTTCCTGCCCAGCAGCCTCTTTGGCAAATTAGAGAGAACCAGTGAGACACTGTCAATAAACTTCACACTGTATAGATTTTGTCCAGCAGAGCCTGAATAAATTGGGTCATGCTGCCATATGTAATCCATGCACTTGAGGTTTGACCTAGCTCCTGTGCAAACCAGTGGGCAGGGATGTGTCTGGGAGCTGGACTGGAGTTCTGGCTGAGACAGCTGAATTTTGAAAGAGCTGGGGTGGAGCCGTGCCGTTCATTTTTGTGGACCAGTTTCATTTCTGCGGGAAGATGATTGATGTCTTCCCGCGGGAGCTTTTGTCTGTGCTGGAGTGTGTCTCAAACAACATTGCCAAGATACCTTGGGGCTCGGTTAGGTAATTATTTTGTGATTAGATACTGAAATCAAATAAATAAGTTAATCATTTTACAAGTTCAGAAGAAAACACATTTATTTAATCTGAAACTTCTTCACTATAGCAATGTCTTTTTCTGCATGGTGTTGGCCTCAGGTCAGATGACTTCCCACTGAGTGATTTGCTAGCATTCCACAGCCCTGGTAATGCAAAGTCACCGTTCAGGAGGAGGCAGGATTCATGTTTTTCTCTCCTTTGGGCAGTTGAGGAGTACCCTGCAAGTGGTGGTGATGGGCCAGCGTGGCTGCCATCAGTCATCACAGTTCATATTGGCAGCACAGAAAAGATTAGTGCACTAACAGGGGAGACTCCTCTTTTGAAAAGAGGCTTTAAATGATGTCAAGAACCACCACAACGATATGGTTTTTACATAAATAATAATTAATTACATGTAAATCAGGCTTTTCCCCACCCCTTCCATTAGTATCGTCTTTGCTAAGCTCTCTGTCTTGTTTCTGTCCGCTCACTCTGAGTAGTTGAATGGCAACAGACATCATTTGCAATGCTAACGTCAGATACGGGTCAAAATGGACAAGGAAAACACAACCCGGGGTTTTATCAATGCAATAACAACTAGTTCTGTCTAGAGATGGCAGTGTACTGGGGTTTAACCTCTTCACTGCCACAGAGCCAGAAACAGCAGGAATTTACTTTCCTGCTTTCCTGTTCTAACTTATTTTCAGCCAGCCCTTTCCTTCTGATGGCCACTCTCATTTTTCCCCCTTCTCTCCCCTTTCTAGTGTTTACCAGAGCATCTGGTAGTGTTTATCTCCCAAGACACAGGAGACTGTTGTTTTCATAGATATGTAACTAGCCTAAAAGCTTTAATCTTTGTTGATGTTGGACTTTTGGATTAAAAAATAGTCATAATAGTGGAAAATGTTAAGATGAAATAATACTTCAGCATAGAACACTTTGGAGACAGCATCAACAGAAAACCCTTCACAGGGAAAGCTGCAATTACTGCACCTCCTTCACAGGCAATGCTGAACTTGTGTGGAGAGCAGGGCAGGGAGTGAGGAGACCAATTCCCTGAGCTGAGACTGCTTGTTCCACTGGAAGCTGAAAGTGTGGCATGTCCTCGTGGAGATTTCTGCTTGTGCCCCTGCAGCAGGAGTTTAAGCAGACCCAGAAATGCCAACAAGCTGTTAGAAATCTGTTTCCAGCTCTGCTGGCTTCCAGTGCTGCCTTCCAGGAAGGCAGGGAAGGAGCTGATCTGGTTTTCAGCAGTCACATTCCACATGACCTGGGGTTTGTATCCCCCAAGGAGTAAAGGCTGTGCTGGAGGTCAGAGGAGGGGATGGTGTTTTGGATTTGGTCTCTTGCTCTAGAGAAGTAGGCTGGGTTTCTCTGAAAGCTTCAGAGATGCTGAGATTGGGTTAATTAGAAGTTGTCAAGATACAGCAAGAAGTGTTGCTGTCATCAGAGAGATGTAGAAAGTGTTACAGAAATTGGGTAGCAAAAGGCAGGTAGGTGTCTGCTATCTGCAGAAGATCTTATTTGCTGCCTTCCCAGGGGACTAGGCACTGTCCCAAACCTGCAGCAAAGTCAGCTAGGCTGGAAGCAGACCTGCAAAATCCGGGTGGCTGCTGCTTTCCTAGCAGGAATGTATTCAGTTGCTAATATTGTAAATGCTTGGTGGTACATTTTTATAGCAATAGCATTTATGTAACTTAAGATTTTTATGTAATTTAGGATGTTACATTAAATGTCTTAACTCAGGTGCTACGTACCTCACTTTCCACCCCTGCTCTCCTGCCACATAAGGCATAAACCTGACCGTAACCTCTCCCAACTTCTTGGGATAAAACATTTTTGGAAACCCCTCACTTTGGGAAGGCAGCGAGCCGATGAAAGGGAGCTTAGCAGTAATGAACCAAGCTAATAAATTACCTAATGTCACCTTAGGATAGGTCCGTGGCTGCCTGTCACACAGCAGCACATCATGCTGGAGATGCACAGTCGGTCTCTCCTAACCTTTGTACCTCCTCCCGCTAACCAGGGAGCTGGTTCTGGAAAAGACCAGGCCTGTGGAGTCCTGCAAACTGAAGGGTAAAATATTAATAAGCCAAAGAGGAGTTGGAGGTGTCAGTGAGGCTCCTGCACAGCGCAGCCAGGGGGGAGAGTGCTGCTGGTCTCCACACAAAGGGAATGGCAAACGGTTTCTCCGCAGAAAATTTCACCCGACCAATTTTTTTTGCATGCAAAAATGCAGATTCAGCAGCACCAAAACGGTCTGTGCACACATGCCAAACTTGTCATTTATAAAAACTCAAAAAAGCTCTGACAAATGCTGAAGCTGTTAGTTTTGACACTTCTGACATGAAACACTTTGATTTTTCATTTTGAAACTACTTTGTGTTCAAAATGTCCTTTAATTTTATTTTCAAGCAAGGGGGTGTGTGTCTTTTTTCTTATTCCCCCAAAAAAATCAAAATTGAAATGAAATCTTCGGATTGACTCAACATGAAATTGTTCTTGGATTTTTGATTTCACAAGGCTTTTTTTTTTTTCTTAGATGTGTTTGGCTTCAAGTCACTTCTTTTTCACCCCCAAAATTTGCCAGTTGGTTTATCAAGAACCACAGCGAACATCAGCCCCTCTGAAGGGGCGCAGCTGCCACAATAGAATATTTTTTTCATGGCTGTCAGTTGCAGAAGGAAGAAAAAAAAAAAAAAAAAAAAGGAGCCTTGCTTTTGCTTTCCAGGAGATTGAGTTCATTTTCTATCTGACAGGGATAAATAATAAACAGTATTTTTTTTTTCTCTGCTGTGAGGGATTGTGTTACGTTATCTGTTTAAACATTCCGTTACATTTTAGTAATGTGAATAATGATTATTCCTGTGCTTCTGAGCTCTCTCTCTTGGCTCGGGCGCCGGAGGTTCAGGAGACACCTGGCATTGTTGACAGAGTGCTGAACTTGAACGCCTCTCACTGTGACAGGGCAAGCCCAAATATTTTGGGAAGAGTCCTTGTTATGTTACGACAGGGGTTGGTAGCACTGATGCTGGGGATGGGTTTTGCTTTAATACTGAGCTGATTTTGCTTTATTATTCGGGGAACAGCGTGAACTTTGGCAGGCGGGCTGCTGGGAGAAGGAGGATTGAACTTGGGCACTTCTTATTTGTAGGATGTGCTGAAGGTCTTCCAAGAGATGCTGTCTCTCAGAAGAGGCTGGGATAGGAGGCCCTGAAAGACATTTTTCTGTGGGTGAGAAAGTGGGAGAAATAAAGCTTTTTTCAAGATAATATAAATGTTTAATGTAGTCCCTACATGTCGACAAATACCTGGGGAAGAGCTTGTATTAAAATACCTTTTTAATCATATTTTCTATCCCTCAAGGTGGTGTTCGCTTCCTACAGTGTACATCTTCCCTCTTTTATTGGCTTCCTCTCCTGAAGTCAAGCTGCATCTTGGCAGTGCTTTGTGCATCTTCAGTACTGCACGAGTGTCCAGCTCGCGGTGTTTAATCGGTCATAGACTTTCAGCAAGATTGGATGTCTTGTGGTGTTTGCCAATTCACGTACAGCACGTAATTATATTCAGGAAGCAATAGGAATTAAATGACATTAATTCCCATGAATATTCATTTAAGAATCTCGACCAAATTCAGGCAGATTAATAGTCCAACGCAAATACAATGGCTATTCATTGCCCCCACAGGAAAAGGAAATATGTATTGGCTGGCAGCTCAGGACAAATGGAAATGTGCTATAGAAAAGTTATCTCTGGGTGGCTTCTGGTACAGTGGCGGCTGGAGGGACACCTCCAGGAGTAAAGAGGATTAGTGTGGGTAAGGACGTGGGGAGCCTTTCCCATCCACTAGGAACCCAGAGGAGTCTGGGGTGAATCCAAGACTCATGTCTCTGCACTGCCCATGCAAATCCAAACCAACTCTGACTGCAGTGGAGCTTCTCTGGACTCACAACAGAGCAAAATGTCATTTATTCTGTGCCTGACTCCCGCTGCCCTGTGTGTGGAGCCAGGCTCCAGCCTGCTCTGCCTGGATCCTCATGCTGTGGGGCAGCACAGCCATTTCTTTCCCTTACAAGCAGCACTAAGCTGGCTGTGCTGCTCGCTGCCTGCTCTGCCACAGCCAGCCCAGTACCAGCCCTCAGGGTGGCTGCAGGGCAGCCCTGTCCTGCCAGGCACCTCCTGGCACAGGGAAGCTCGGTTCTGCTCCAGCTTGTCCTCCCAGCACAGGCCAGGACATGGCTTCTACTGTGGCCAGGGAAACTGGGGAAGTATAATAGCAAAAGCAGATGAAGGATGCAAATGCATTTGCAACTGAGGGATCAGAATTTGGGATGCTGGGAAATCCCCTCCCTGACAACAATATTTCATTTAAAAAAATACCTGGGTTTGGTTATAGCTCTCATTTGGGAGAACTTACACTTTTTATTTTGTCAGACAAGCCAACCTGAGACCTTAGCTGTGTCACATTATCTCTTTGTGGGACTTCCCCAGTTGGGGAACAGATCCTGCTTCCACTAAAGCTGGTGCAAGTGTTGCCAAGAGCATTGGGCTTAGTCTCTAAGCTGATGTTTACAACTTTTAAAATTCCCCCTCATAGGCAAGTTGACCTTTCCTGCCCTTGAAGTTCTCTGAGCAAAAGAAAGGTCCAGTTATTTCATCTTGCACATGTACCATGTGATGAGCAGAGCTGCATTTTCTACTTTTTTGAAAGCTATTTGTTGCCAGACTGATCTGACTTGCCCTGACTACACTGAAAACAAGGAAATGTGGAAACCACCATTTTGCCAAGAAGGAGTTTTTCAGCGTGGGGGCACTTCACATAATCTTGCACTTATTTGAAACAAAGTCAGATAATCATAAAACCAGACTGTAAATCCAATGTACGTTTCTCTTTGCGGCCGCCAACTTTTTGGGGCAGTACATAGTGTGTATCTCATCTTTTCATGTCTGATGTAAAAGGTAGAATAACAGCTGAGTACCCACACGGGCTTTGCACCTATGCAGGAGTGCCAAGTGGGCCAGGAACCCGCCGTGCAGCCTGGTGATGTGCTCTGCAAAGCCTCATAAACCAGTGACTAAGGCGGAAAGGACTCCAAGGCCTGGCTCCTGGGACATGGGAGGTGTGGCATTACAGTAGCTTGGAAAACATTCTGACTTTATAACAAGTAACACCTATAATTACAGAGTCGTCATCACCTTTATAATTTTTTTTTTTTTTTTTTTTTTTTTAAGCTAACAAGCTGTAGTTGTAGCCTGTGTACATCCCTGCCAAAATCTGCCAAGCATTTGCTCTTGGGATGGTTCTGCCGGTGGTGGGAATATCAAGCATCTTTCTCCAGGCACTTGTAAAACAATACAGCAGTAAACAATTCAAGTACAATTAGCAGCTACATCGGCAGAGGGGGAGGGAGAAGTCCCACCGCTGGTACTGTCTGTGGAATTAATCATGTTTTACAGAGTTGATATACTGGTTTGGATGTGTGAAGTTAGAAACAGGAGATGAAGAAGTAGCCAATAAGCGTTTATTCGAGGATGAAATGTAAAACAAGGTGGGTTTTTTAGCGGTGTAGGGGAGAGTGTTTAAAAAATGCACTTTTAACAGGTTTAGCTGATTTTTTCTTCCTACTGAAGAAACAGACGAACTAAAAAATATAACAGGCACGCTGATAACGATGGTTGCTTTTAAAGCTGGTGGTCCCGCCGGTCACACAAACTCCGGTCACACAACCCCCGGTGTCCCCTGCAGTCCCGGGGCTGGAGAAGCGGGATGCTGAGCACTTCGCTCCCGGCCCCGCAGCGCCCGGCGGCGGCTCCGAGCGCTCCCCGCCGGTCTGAGCGCACCGCTCCGGCAGCGGCCCGAGCATCACCTCCGCAAATATTTATTTGCAGCGATTTTCCGCTCTTAATTATTTAAAATATAATGAATTAGGCATAAGTACCTCGCTATTAGGGTAATTCCAGGTCTTAATTGCTGCCAGAGCGGCTCCCGCCTTTCCGTCGGGAGGTGGCGCCGCGGGCCCGGCGCTGCTGCCGGAGCCACCGGGGCCCGGCGGGGGACGGGGACCGGGAACCGGGACTAGGGGACAGGCTGGGCTCAGCGCGGGGCTCCGCCGTTCGCCCCGCGGTACCGCTCCTGACAGAGTGTGAAACCATCGCCCCCGGCCCCGGGTCAGTCCTGCAGGGCAGCCACACGCCATCGCCCAAAAAACAAAGGCAGGGAAGAAAGCCGGGCGGGTCAAGGAAAGAGTTTTTTCTCCGAACGAGTCGGTCGCTCGGTAACTTCGCGGCCGCCCGCTGAATGCCGCCCGCAGCGCCGGACGGGACGCGCTCCATCCCTGCGGGGCGATCGACCCCCGTCCCCTCGGCGCCGCGGTGCTGCCGGCAGCGGGCCGGGGTCCCGGGCAGGGCAGGGCAGGGCAAGGGGCTGCCCGCCGGGGCCGCTCCCCTCGCCTGCTCCGGCCGCCGTCAAGGCAGCCCCCACGCCGCCGGAGGTTCCAAATCCGGGCCGTCGGTGCTGTTAAAATTCGCGGTGTACGAGTGCCGCTGCTGCAGGGCTGGGGCAGCCGGGTGGTCCCGACTCTGCCCCTTCTCCCCGCGGGCGCTGCCACCCCTCTCCTCGGGAGCCCCGACGGCGCGGCCGGGAGCGCCGCCGCTCCGCGCACCCACCGAGATGCGGACCCACCCCCGCCGAGCGGCTCCGCGCCCAGCCCGGCCCTCGGGACGGTCAGTCCCGCTCAGCGGCCGGTGCGCGCCGCTGCGCACCCGCGCAGCGTGTCTAAGCGGTGTTTGCGCCCACAGCGGCGAGCGCTGCGGGGGGAACGCGCGGGCAGCGCCCGCCTCGCCGCTCCGCGCAGGTAAGGCGGCTCCGCGGGTACCCGCGGAAGGCACTCGGGGTCCCCCACCCGCATCACACCAAGCTCGTGGACGGATGCCGCTCTGCCCCCCGCGCGGCTGCCACGGAAAAGTTGGTTAGGGATGCGCAGCGCTGCGCCACGGCCAAAAGGGGCGGCCCGGCCCGTGCGCTGAGCTGTTCCCCAGGGGGTGCGCAGGGATGCGCGCGCTGCGATCCGCGCTCCCCGCCACTTTCGCTTCCCCGTGGGGCCGACACGCCTCCCACCAGCCCGGCCCCCCCCCCCCCGCCCGTCTCCCGCGGAGCTCGCGCCTGCGGAGCTCTCCCCTTCATCCCCGAGCGCTTCACCCCCCCCGTCTATTATTTTATTTTTTTTATTATTATGTTTCCCTTGAGCCGGGCCTTGTTACCCGCAGGTGGCTGTGGACGTCAGAGACTGAAAAATAAAACAACAGCAAAAATCACACATCTCCTCCGCGGGGGTGTCGCGGGCGCCCCCGCCCGCCCGCGCGGGGTGCTCGGGGCGGGGATGGGGGGCGCAGGGCGGCGCGGGGCGGGGGGCGCGGAGGGGCGGCAGTGCGGGGCCCGCGGGCGCAGCGCCCTTCGGGCGGAGGGGCTCTATGTTATTTACCGAGCGGGCGGAGCACGCCGCCGCGCACGCACCGGGCTCGGGCGTGCCGAGACGGGAGGGGACGGGTCGGAGGCAGCCGCGCCGCTCCGCGCCGCCCGCCCGCCCGCGCCGCGGCGCCCCGCGCCGTGCTGGGCAGCGGCAGGGCCGAGTCTGCGGGTGAGGTCCGGCGCCCCCCGACACTTTCACGCTCCCGGGCTGTTGCACTTTTCCCCCCGGCCGCGCCCCACGTGCCGGCCGCCCCCTCCCCGAACGCCGCCGCTGGTACCGGTGGGAGGATGGGGGGGGGGATGTTGGGTGCGATGCGCGATGCGGAGCCCCCCTAACCGGGCTGCGGGGGCCGGCCCGCACCCACTCCCCGCTCCATATTTGGAAACTTCCCCCCCGCCCCGCGCTGCGCGCACTCCCAGCCGCGGTGGGATGCGGCGCGCCCGCCACCCCTCCCATCCGCTCGCCGCTTTCCGCTGGTGTTTTCCGCCGGGTCCCTCCGCGCCGCCGAGAAAGGGGCGCGTACGCCCACAAATTCGGCCCGGGCAAGGAAGTGCGCTGGGGCCGCGGCCCTCCCCCCTCCCCCGCTCCCGTGCCCGCCTGCCCGTTCCCTTCCCCGGGCAATGTTGCGCTACGCCCGCCGAAGTCCCTTCCGCCGGCGCGGAGCCCCGCGCCGCGCGCCGCCCCACCGAGGAGCCCTGGGAGCCGTTGCGCCAAATCCCCCCCCAACCACTCTTTTTTTTTTTTTTTTTTTGTTTTGAAACCAAGGTTTGAAATAAACACCCGCGACGATCCCAGCTCAGACGGCGCAACTTCTGTGCGAGGTGCGGACCGAGCATATTCACGCTGTGTGTTTCCCGTTGTGCGCAGATGGTCCCCTCCCGCGCAGCCCCGCGGGCGGAGCATCCGGGACGGAGCAGCGGCTCGCTGCGCACCGCGGGAGCTCGCCGCCGGTGCCCGGTAAGTAGGGCGCCCGCGCACCTGCCGGCCCCGCGCGCGCGCCCGCGTCACACGGGCAGCGAGGGTGTGCGCGGCTGCGGCGGCGGCGGCGTGTCCGACGCCCTCCACCTCCCCACCCCCGCCCCGCCGCTTGTGGGTTTCTTTCTTTATGGAAAAAAAAAAAAACAAAACAACAAAAACAAACCCCCACCCCAAAAAAAAAACAACCCGCAACAAAAGCCCAAAGCAGGCCCAGACGAGCGGGGCGCGGGCAGGCTCCGGGAAGCGCACGCAGCCCCTCCGCACGCCCTTCCGATAGTAATGGACCGGAGAGATCGCCGGGGCGGGCAGAGCGGAGCGCCGCGCGGTGGAGCGAATTGTCTTCTGCTTGCCACTCGCTGTAATGATTTTAATTGCGGGTTTGCTTTAGCGTGAACCAAGCGTAGGCGAGATACTTTTGGGGCTTTTGTTTTTTTTTTGCTTTTTTCTTTTTTTCCCCGGTCCTTTTCCCTCCGGTTCCCCCGAACCTCGGCAGCGGTGGCGGCAGCGCAGCTTCTCCCGTCCATTTACCCGAAGCATTGCCGCCCTGCGAGCGCTCTCTGAGCGCTTCGGTAGGCGAAGCTGGAGCCCAACTTCTGTGCTCAGAAGGTTAAGTTTCATTTTTAGTAACTGGTCTCGGGACGGTGAGTAATGGATGGTGTACTGCTCGTGCAGGCGTGTCGTCTGCACCGTTGTAGCCTCGCTGATTTGGGTGTGGACTGGTTCAAATATTTAAAATAGTCTATAAACTGTGTCTTTCCCTACTAGTTTTGTTTAAACTTGGATTTTACTGATTGGACAAATGTTGATGTCCTAGTGAAAGCAGCTTATATTAGATAAAGTTGCAAGCATGTCCATCGGATGAAACTTTTTTTGCCTGTGCGTTAAGTGGCTTGCTTGAATATTTTGGCAAACAGGTGGTTGCTAGTTAGTATTATATTTCAGGGGTCTGTGACTGCTAGAAGATATACATTTTGTAAATTTTCAGAGAGCCTGAATAATCAAGTCCAGACGGAAAGCGATGTGTGGGCAAGAGTACGTGCATCTCGGACTAGATTGGGGGAAGACAGGGAGAAAATCGGGGGCACTGTTCAATCTATCCTCTGAAGCTTTTCCCATGCACACATTTTATTTGAACTATCTCCCAACCATATTTTGGGGAATGGACAGGGCACTGGGGAGGAAGCCTCCACTAGTACCATTAAAATGGGTCGGCTAAAATCGCATTGCAAAAAAGGTAGTGTAGCTTTAACATCTGCATTGGCAGGCATTCTCCCCCTTAGTCTTTGGATTAGTCAAGTGTATGAGAGACAGAAAAAAAACTTTTTTTTTTTTTTTTTTTTTTTTTTTATGGAAAAAGTAAAGTAAACAGCCTACAACAATGTGGAAACCTTGACAACCGATTAAGGAAGCGCAGGAGAGATAAAACAAAGCTGCTGCGGGGCT